>JAEMBT020000007.1:3961128-4211128 GCA_018873245.2 Archegozetes longisetosus
CAATTGAAGAACAACTTGGTTTCAAATCATATAAATCAGATTGGATTAATCATGTAATAATCATGTATTGAATACATTTATTGCTAATCAGCTAAATAAATTGTTCTATTGTTTACAATGTTAAGGCAAACGCATATAGTAAGTTAAATTTTCCAATGAAAAATTCAAATAAAAATCATATTTTCATATTAAAAACAAATTGTCAACAGTGTACGTGAACACGACCTTATTCCACTAGTAGTCATTACACTAACCACTAGGCCACTTGAGAAGTTAAATAATCAACGCTTTTAAACTTATAGATTGAGCACCCTTTTCACTTTATTTATATTCTCTAAAATAGCTTACTTTAAAGTCAAATAAAACCAAATCAAAAGTTACATTAATCCTAGAGGGTCTACGGGTCAGTATTAGACTTTTTGGCACTCAACTCATCAAAAATTTGATTTCTTTAATCATAGTAGCGTTTGCCAGAAAAGTGCATTTATTGCGAATAACCTAAAATCTGCTTCGATATAACTTTTGTCAAACCTTTACATAGAGTGGGATAAAATTCATTAATCCTTAGTGCATATAAAGTGAGCCAAAAGTCTGGCTTCGATTCTGCGGAGAGTTTTAACTCTTTTCTTATCTATTTCAATGATATGGACCTACAATTCATTTAGCGTTTGACGACTTTTTGAGTCTGAAACTAAATATAATGTTTAGAAACTGATCGGAGGAGCGGAGTTAACTCCAGAATAGTTTTCACATTTTGAGCAGAATTATACAATTAAAAAATTTTCGTCACTTTTTTATGCAGTCATAAATAAGTAAAGCATTTTTCCGTCGAAATATATTGACTTAAAATTAATTCCCTGAAAAAAGGGTCAAAGAGAGCTCACTGAAGCCGGACGACTTCAGGTGTTTCAGATGAGAAATGAAAGCAAACAATACCATACTATTGCCGAAAAGATGGGATACAGTCCCTCGTGTGTTTATAAAGTCGTGAAAATTATCAAATCTTTCGGAGCAACTCGTAATTTAATAAGAAGTGGCCGTAAACACTGTACACAAAGCGAACAACAGAATTGCAGCAAATGTGGCGAAAACTGGAGAAAACTGGAGAATTACGGCCAAAGAAACCAAACAAGACCTGCAACCTGTGAATATCAATTGAAATGAATCTACAATCAATCGGCGATTAAGAGAAAAGCATTCTTTAGTGGAATTGCATGTAGGAGACCTACGATAAGTGAGAAAAATCTCATAAAAAGACTCGAGTTTACAGGAAACACATAAGTATGCCGCTGGTCTTCTGGAACGGGATTATTTGGTTCGATGAGTCGAAATTCCAGTTTATTAACTCGAAAAGACGAACTAGAGTGTGGGGAAAAAAACCAAGGAGGGCTTTACAAAGACAAGATTACGGTTACTGTAAAATACTTTTCCTCTGTGATGGTTTGGGAATATATTCGGTCTCTGGTAACGGCAGTTTAGTCAAAGTAAACACTAAAATGGATGCTAAACTTTATGTCCAAATTATTAATAACAATTTATACGTAAGTGCAGAACTTGTGAGAGTCAGGGATAAATTTACTTTTCAATCTGATAACGACCCAAAACACGCTTCACGTTTAGCGAAGGATTGGTTCGGAGAAAATGAGATCGAAACGATCAAATACCACCACAAAGTCCAAGCTTGAATATAATCTAACATTTGTGGGATGAACTGAACCGATCGATACTTCAATCCTCCTACAAATCTGTTGCAATATTCAACAAAGCTTTATTTGAAAGTTGGTAACTGATTGAACAAGAAGTGGTTGGTGAGAAATATTCCTAAACAACTAGAAAAAGCGAACGGAGGCAATACTTAATTACTAGTCATCAATTTATAGCGGAATTGGCCAACAACTCTAAGACTCACTAATATTTACTTAATTTCGACTAGAACTTTCTAATAAGAATTAAATTGTAACCAAACTACGATCCAATTTCGGTGGCTGTAAATCCCAGTTCTTGAAGACATAAATATACTACAAATTTGCGATATTGCATTTTAATTCCTAGTATTTAAGAGATAAATGAATTTTTATGAATTAGGTGATTGTTTCATACTTTTGAGCAATAGTGTAAACCGTTTTATTAGATATAACCTAATTATGCAACAATAAGCTGCTGTTCTCAAATGGAATCTCGAACTTTTAGTTATTTGAGTTTTCATTTAAAACAGTACCAACGTCTCCACAGTGCCGGCAATCGCGATAATGTAACCAAATTCATGAAAAAAGATTTCAAAATTAGACAAATTCAATTGAAGACAATTGTCACATACGTTCATATTTCATTCGAACAAAATCAAGATATAATAGTATTGATTTTGAAAAAATCTTCAATGAAAAAGAGCATCAAATATCTGAAGACTCTTTTGACCGCAGGATAACAATAATTGTATTAAAAACTCAGAAAAATGACACGAAAAATCTTTACCATTCTATTGTTTTCCATCTAGTTGTAGTTACCATTTATTAAACACAATAAGTATTACATTTGAAATAACTTATACATTATTAACATTTTGAGTCAAAACTATAATTTGATTTAAATCAAAAAATTAAAGTTCTTTTTAATCTAATTCTAAAACTAAAGGCTTATCCAACAACAAGTGTGGAGCCATTGAACTCATGTTCGGGTATTTCAAGATTGAGAGGCGCCGGGCCTTTACGTATACGACCAGAAGCGTCGTAATGACTGCCGTGACAGGGACAGTAATACCCGCCGAAATCGCCCTGATTCGGAATCGGGACACAACCCAAATGAGTGCAAACACCTATCAATACAAGCCATTCACCAGTTGGTGATCGTTTCTCATCTGTCTCTGGATCCCTCAAAGTACTTATATCCACAGCTCTTTCACGGGCTATTTCTTCAGCAGTTCTGCGTCGGACGAACACTGGTTTACCTTTAAATCAATTATATTTAAGGTAAAGTAATCGAGAGTTCATAATAAAATTATTGAAACTTATAAAAGACTGTTTTAGGTGTGAAATAAGTATGTAAATTGAAATCTGGATTAAAGTTTTGATTACCTCAAAATTAATCTAAAAAAAGGTTATCGAAAATTTCAAAAAATTGTTTAGAAATTAAAAGAATAAATATTTGGATTGATGTTGAGATGAAAGTTAAAAGGCTATAAAAGTAGTATTTGTAAAACCTCTCCACTTGACGGTCAAGTTCTTTCCCTCGGGAATAGCACTCAAATCGACTTCAATCTTAGCCAAAGCCAAAACATCTTTAGCTGGAGATAAAATTGAGACCAGTCCCTGGACTATAGCTTTTGAAGTGATTGCGGCCCCGACTCCAGCTCCAGCTGTTAATACATAAGTAAAAGCACGTCTGTTATCAACCGATTCATCATTACGTTTGGTCGGATCTCTAGTTGATGGACGCCTATATGTCGTGAAGTCAGGGATCTTGAGGTCGGTGTGAGAATAGCGTAACTGTTGACCAACTATTTAGTGAATTCAAAACAAAGATAAATTCAATGATCAATTTAAACAATTATTAAATCAATGAACGGTTTGATCGTTACCTCCGACACCTGTTCCAACACTTAATTGTCTTCTAATCAAAGAATTGCTTAACGAATAATGCGTTAAATTCGCAGGCGGCTTCGGTAATTGGCTATTGATAGGAATCGATTGGCATTCATAAGGAGTCACTTCTGGCAGAGTTTCCTTCTCGTTCTTCCGAATCACTCAACAGTGAAGTCAACGGGGCCGATATTTGTCTTCCGCCAGCTGATTGTGCTACACCTTTCAAGTACTGTGAAAGACCACATCCGCGACCACTCAATGATATCATTATTTATACCAATCTATGGAACCAATTGATTCGCAAGATTACTGCTATTTTTATGTCTCAATGTTATGTCGACTTTGAGTTGATTTGTTTGTGAATATTTGAGTGAGATTTTAGGCGTAGAAGTCTATAAAAAGTTTCAGTAGAAGCGTATTGAAACGTTTTTGCATTCGTATTAGTCTAATGAACACTAGGCGGCACTCTTTCCATGCAGTATTTCACTAGCTGTAGTTCTTTGCAATAATGGTTTATCTTTAGTTATACATACTCGTGCTGATACGTCATTATTGCAGAGTAGAGTGTTTCTCCTATTAAGGTCACATAGAATATGAAGTTCAAATGTTGTAGTTTTAAGCGGCTCCGACCATTTCAGCCTTAGTGGCGCAACGGATAACGCGCTAGGCACGTTAGTCAAAGATTCCAGGTTCAACACTCCTAAACGGGTCCTCTTTTTCATAACACTTTTTTCTTTTGAATACTTTTGGGTCTTCTTCTTAAGTACAATATTGTTAAGTTTGATATGTGCTACGCTTCACAACAATCATTGCAAGTGATTTAACTTTATCCTATCATTTGCTTAATTAGTTAAACTAAACTAATGATTATATATTTAGCTCAAAGTTTAATGTGCAGCATCAATCATCTCCCTCATATACAATTAGATCTCTTTCAGAGGTTTTTCAAGTCTTTGGTTGCCTTTTGAGACTTAAAGTCCCCTTACGAATTTAATCCTGAGAATTGCTTGTTTCTAAAGATCGGATAACTGCCTCACCTTAAATATAAATCTAATTAATTTATTAATAACTTTAATCTACTACTGGCTATAGTGGCAAAATATATTTGACGTAATTTATTTATAGTGTTATTTTGTGGCCAAACACATGCTTATCTGTGCTAAAACCTGTGTTTAATTTCAATTAAATTGAATAATAGATCAATAGAAATGACATCTCCCTCGGGTCCAAATCAGAGCATTTCAAGTGAGTGTGAAGTGACTCTAAACGATCAAAAACTGATTAATAGATTCGCAAGACTTAATGCCAAATGCGAAGAATTACAAGCCGATATAAACCAAAAGATGAGACAATTGGAGAACATCGAGGAAGCAATTAATGAACTGGTGGTTGCAGACAGTGAAGATATTTACGTACAGTCAGGTGAAGTATTCGCGCATTTGGATGGGGATTCAGCTAACGATTTGTGCGAAGACAAGAAAAAACAATTAGAAAGTAATGTCAATCATATCAAGTCATCTCTGGATCAAATGAAAGAAGAAATGTCACAAATCAAAGTTATTCTTTATGCCAAGTTTGGCAATAACATTAATCTTGAATACGATGACGAAAATTGAGATGACTTGTAATTAATGCTATTTTTTCTCATACTTAATTATCAAAACTTATGCGTCAAAATTTTTTTCTATTTATCATTTGACCGAAACTGGAGTCTAAGAGGTTTCAGATCTTTATTCCACGAGTTTAAGTCTTGTTTGGAATATTGAATCAGGATTAATAAACTTATCTGTTTTTGTCTGATTTAATGGAAGTGATAACAGATTATCTAATTTTTGATTGAAGGCGTATTTCATTACATTTTGCTAATTTATTGTAATCTAACTGTTGCTCTGAAATACCTTTAAATTGTGTTGCCCTTCATTTTCAAATGATATTTTGAACAATAAATTGTTAAAGTTCTCTGACAGTCAACCTCTTAAATAGTAAATAAGTTTGTGATCCATACCCGAATTGTAGTTAGAAAATGGGAACATCTGTGAAGTGTTTACTTTCATTATTGGTTCCCGCGTTATGTCTATTAACTCTATCAGTTGTGATCAGTTCTATTTTGTGTATTCGAGGCTTTTTCCAAGACTCACAATTGGGTATATACTTGGGAATCATGGGCTGCACTAATGTTATTGCGACTTTAGGAATATTATCCACTTTCAAAAATACTGATCGGATTGAGTCCAAAGAGTGCAATACCTTCACGCAATGGTTTCTATTTATTGGTTGGTTTGTAGTTCTTGTGTTGTCCATTGTTCAAATGGCTCTTAAGATGAAAGCCAGTGATTTATATGATGCGATGTTTTACTACGCTGTTGTTAACATGATCTCAACTTCTTTATTAATGGTTCCTGTTCTTATGATACTTATTCAAGAGCTTCCACTTTCTTGTTTTAAAAGTAATAGTAATAATACTCAAGTTATAGTAGAAAGTGTTACGGTTGGAAATTAATAGGCTCAAATGACATTTTTATTCTTTATAAGCTTTATAACAGTCTAAATAAACGATAGCATATTGCCAACATAAATGAAAAAGAGATGATATCATGTTATTTTATTTCTAATTGGGGGCTTATTCACGATACGATCAATAGATTTAATAAGGCAATAACGATTTGTTATTCAATTTATACATTGAGTTACATTAAAAGTAAGTCACTGTTTATGCGTCGAATCGAATTGAAACACATAAAACTGTGAGTCTTCAAATTCATAGTATTGCTTTGTTGAGGAAATGAGCAAAACTGTTCAAGATCTAGTTAACTATTATTTGGTTTCAACTTCACTGTTAACTTTTCTGAGTTGTGCGCCGTCTACAATAGCTTTTATAGATGGAAGTAAATTGGGCACAAATTTAGGAGTTTTCTGTATTGTTAACTTCTCCATAACCTTAACCTTGACCTTATTGATGGAATTTAGAGAAGTTGTTCCCAATCAAAAGTTTGACTTGTTTATCAAATGGGTTTTTGCAATAACCTGGTTCATTTTGCTCTTGATAGAAATCACTGAAATGGCTATCGAACAAAGAACTAGTTCTTTGGATACAATTGTTTTTTATTCATCTATTTTTAATATGATCTCGACTGCATTATTCATGATTTTAATTCTGAAAAGTCTTACTCATGGATTTCCGTCACTTCAATATCCTCGAAAATCAAACAATTGTTACGATTGAAAACTAATTACTTTGATTCTATTTATCTAAAACTTTATCGCATCTAATTATTTATGTGATGACTGATAAATATCTTACATCGTGTATATCTCTCGACAAATATTTATAGCGAATAAATATTTCAAAATAACTTTTTTTATGAAGTTATTCATCACTTGACTCAATATAAGATAATTCGTTTTGAATTTAACCAAAGCGATAGTATATCTCATTTCAAATAAACTTTTAATTGTTTATTGTAATAACAATTAGTCATTATCATACCTGAGTTTTGTTTATTGATCGTTCATTAATGATAAATGTTTGAGGTAACAGTTTGATTGCTGTGAATCAGTCCTAATTTGTTCAATTCAGGCTCTGATTATTCTTTGCTATCGTTCAGGAAAATGGCAAAACTTTTTGATTCACAATTGATTATTGTACTTATTTTATTGTTATATCAGTTCATGTTTTATTATGCGAGATTTTATCTACTATAAAGAATTTTATATAATTATTTAGTACTTGTGGGTCTTTTGAATGGCCTAATAACTTCGTTTTCGGTAACTATATTTGCAAAGTCTGATGAAAATTCTGAGAAATTTTAGCTTTTATCCTGTTGAAACTCTGTTGATCTCTGGTTTATCTTTCTTCTGATTGGAACCATTAAAACAGCTCTTAAAACGAAAGTCACTGGTTTGGGTGAATCGATCTTATATCAAAGCTATTGTTAAAGCTGTCTCAACTGCTCTCTTCATGACTTACACAGTTATAAATTCTTAGAAAATTTGCATCACTGGCTAGTTTGAGAAGTAGTAAAGTTAATGTTGTAAAAAGTGTTACGACTAGAAACTAACTGTTTTGAACAACCAACTTTGTTTTGTTGTTCAGTTCTAGCTTGAGAAGCACTCAAGTCAAGCTTTTCATCAAATGTTTCAATCACTTGATAAAGAATTCTACTTCAGTTCAATCAAGATCGTAGCAAATTACTTGATTTGTAAGCGAAAGTGATTCCATTGTTGTTTATCAATTGTTCATTGCAATAATGACTGATGTTTTAAGTTATAATTTTGTTAAATTACACTAGAAGCCATTTCAGATTTATAAACCTTATTGATCAATTTAATCTAATAAAATCCTTTGCTCTTAAGCCTATCCAATAAAGTTTTGACAGCTTTGAAGTATCATTGAGAAAATTGAAAAACTATTTGATTATGTATTCTATCAATTAATATTGCATTATTAACAAGTCTGGCAAGTTCTTTCATGTTAGTCAGAGACTTTGTTGATGGCACTCAATTCAGTATCTTTTTAGGAATAAAGGGCTCCATTAACTTAAAATAAATTTAGTTTTATTAGTGAAAATCAAAAATACTAATCAGCCTGGTTCTCGAAAGTTTGACCTTTTATCGAGTGGTCTTTATTGATCCTTTGGTTGAATTTTTACTTTCTGGAGATCTGGGAAACCTCTAGAGAAATGGCCAAAGATTTGGATTGGTTTTTGTTTTATACTGCATTAACTAGTTTTTGCTCAAGTACTTTGTCCATGGGTTTGGTTTTTGTGATTCTTATCAAACATTATCCATCACTGCTAATCTAACTAATAAAATTCCAGTAGTAGAAAGTGTTACGGTTGAAAAATGCAATCGATTAGTTGATACTCAAATGTAAAAAATCTCTTATAAAATGAATAAAATTTGTAAAACTTTTGCAACCAATCAACGGTCTTATGAACTCAATAGACTGTTGTCTCGTACACATAAAATTGGCTGAAAAAAGTTGATACTAGCGAAGCTCGTAAATTAGATAAATTATTTAAATTATTGTGAAAAGATAAGTGAGTAGATTATTTGAGATGCATATAAATTAGTGCTTAAATATTCAGTTGCGATGCCTTAGATCACTTCGAGACTAAAGTCATCGAAAGCTTGTTTAAAAAAATTCCGGAGAATAAACGAAACATTGTATTACATGCTAAAGAACTTGAATAGATCGAAATTTTTATGGCTAAAAATAAAGTAATGTATATGATATGAAACAACATATCCGGTATTAATCATTAATAACTGCTGTTACTATTAATACTGAATTCAATGTTAAACGTATTAATCAAATGCATTTGATGTTAACCTTATAATCAAATTTCATTAACTAAAGTGTAACCTTTGAAAGTGTGAGAAAACTATTACAAACTATGACCACATAATGCACGGAAAATGTTTTTCTTATAACATGGGCTGATTCACTTCTTTTGTACCCCTATTGATATATTCTCTCAGAAATGATTCATTAATAATCAAGTTTGTTGAATACAAGTCATTCTTTGAAGCATGATTCTCTAACTTTGTTCGCTAAAAATACTAATTTATTAAAAGATAATCAAGTTGCAGTCAGACCAAATAGAAAAAGTTCAATTAATTCATTTGTTTATGTCTCGGTAACTTTTTGGTCTCATATATTATTAAGCAGCGTTAATAATTAAACGCTAAATTTTTTCCAATATTTCATTTTGAAGAAAATTAAATGTCTGAATCAGACATTCTCTTAAATTCAAAACCATAAATATTAGATTTCGTTACATTTCTAAAACCATTCTTCAATGTATTGATCGAAAAGATAAGGCTAGGTCAGCCTTGGTTTTGAACTTATTGGTTGAAAAATCAACTCGAGTATGAATTTTAAAACTTAGTAAAAAAAATTCAAGCAATGATCAAAAGATGAACAACTGGTTACCAACTAAGAAAGCGTTCATGACTCTCATAGCCATAGTTAGTTTATATGAATTTATTACTATCGTTAAAAACATAATGACAATAATTGATTAAAGTGTATAATAAAGTGATCCTTCGCGTGAATGTATCAAAAAGAGAAGTTTCATTAATAAAAAGTAATGTATTCAAAGGCAAAATGCGATAAAAAACGACTCGTCTTTTCACACGATAAATACCTTGAATATAGCTCATAGAAATAGAAGAGCCAAGTTTGATAGTAATGACATTTAATGGCATTTTGTAGGTTTTAAAAAGATAGTGAGCAATGCGTGAAAGTGTTATTGTCAGGAGTAGAAAGTGATTGCCATTAGCAACAATGGTATGACTGAAATATACCATCTATTCGTCACATCCGTACCACAAAACTCAATGTGAGTCAGAGAAAGAGATAGATAATAGTGGAGAGAGTCAGGCAAGAGAGAGCGAAGAGTAGAGAGAGAGAGAGAGAGAGAGAGAGAGAGCCCTATGAGAGTGGTTTGTATTGAACCGTTTTTGACGTAAGGTTGCTGTGGAAATCAAAACTTCAATATTTATACATTTCCACATTCATGCTAACGGAAATCGGGTTTCAGTACATTCACTTCTAATTAATCGATAACCAACTAGTTGTTGGCTTTCTTATCTCTATTTGTGCAGTAGCAGAGAAAGTTTGACAAATACTTGGCAAAAAGTTTTGCAAATTTGTCGGGTAGTAAAGAGTGCAATAAAATCAATTTCTTGTATTGCTAGGTCATTAAGAGAAGAGAGTATCCAAAAATCTTTTATATACATAAGGATGTTGTGAACGCAAGTGATAGAGTGTGTTAAGTACGTGCAGTGTATGGCGCGTGCGTTCGTCTTATATACCAGTGACCGCACACTCGCTCTCATAGCTCAACGTATGCTCTGACAGCGTATACCAGAGAAAAGCCATAGAAAATGCATCTGAAACTCTGGCGCATCCGATTCGCAACCATTTTTACGTAGACTCGCATCCATTTTCTTTTGAGAGCGCTTGAATCGCGATAGAAATACACAGAGAACCGACGCCTGAAAAGTGTATGACTGAATGAAAAAATTTTCTGTGCGTGCACTCAATAATAGAAAACATATATATGCGAAAAATTGATTACTAAGTGCTAAAATCGACAAATGATAGGAAGAAATTCAACAAGATTAAATTGCATAAGTTGAAAAATTAACTTCAAATGATAACTAGTGTTTCTAAAGTGTTCTTTGCTGGTCAGAAGTGATCAATAGTGTTCCTGATTGGAAGCAATAGTGTTGTGTGTGTCCCGACCGCCGCCCATCACTCTTCTCCCTATACTCTATTTGCTGCTGCCTTAGTATCGCTCTCGCTCTACATAGCATTGTGAATAGTAGTCGGCCTTAATCTCCAAAGATAGCTAGAGTGCAAACATTGCTACTCTAACTCATATCTGTGGTGCGATGGGCTGCGCCATGTCCGCAGAGGAGAGGGCCGCTCTCGCCCGGTCCAAACAGATTGAAAAAAATCTTAAAGAAGACGGCATACAAGCGGCTAAAGATATCAAACTATTACTATTAGGTAACCAAACGCCTTTCGATATTTTCTCTGTACAACCAAAATGGCCACCCTTTCAATGAGTGAATATTCGATACGAGCACATACAGAGACTGTGATTCGAGATAGAATTAATAATTTTTTTTTAATAATTCTTTATAAATAATTATCATTTTTAAGAAAGCATACATTCTGGCCTTTCATTTGATTTATCAATTATTTGTAATTTATCCATTAATCAATTACTAATAAGTAGTTTTCTTAATTGAATTTTTGACCTGCTTTTCAGATTCAGATAATTTTTGTCGTGTTATAAAACTAGATTTCATTTAGATTTTTCTCCTATGCTATTTTTCATATTATAGGAATTTGCACTTATTATAATTATTTAGTGATATATTGTTTTTATAAGTTAATAATAAAATGCCTGTTTCAATTAATAATTAGGTGCCGGAGAGAGCGGAAAGTCTACAATAGTTAAACAAATGAAGTAAGTCTAACACTTTTTAATCAATTTGATTTGTTGATCATCAAAGCCACATTCAATCATATTTCATAATCAATTTGAATGAAAATCTGAAAATGTTGCTCTCAATTTCAAACATAATCTAGATTTTGAGTTTCAGCAGAAACACATATTCCATCTCTCTATTGAGAATCAAATTGAATGATAGATAAAGAGATACCGAATCCAAAATTAAAAGCTATTATGGATATGATATGCATTGAAGTTGAAGCAAAAAATGTTTACTTTTTCAGTTTTAGACTAATACTACTATCATACTAGTTTTAGTAAAAGTACTTAAGTCTATGCGGATCTAATCAAATTTGCTGAAGATTTCGAAATGTGAAGAACTTCACCTTTGATTTATCTAGTCAATTCTATTGGCCTCAATTTGTTTTAGGGCTAATGTGAAATTTATGACTAAATGGGCAGAAATTTGTTTAAAATTAGCTTTATCAAATATTAAAAGTAAACAAAAGACTAATGAATTATTTTTCTCGATTGTGCGTAAACAAGGAACTCGATTGTGTTAATAATTTGTCGGCTAATCCCAATATACAATAATCACATTATTGATCATATGGACTCTCAGTACTAGCATTAACACAAATAATACTAAAATTTGCAGAAACAGAGCATCTTCTCATAGGATCTTATAATGAAATGATTAAAAATCAATTATTTAAGGACTAATTTGAGTTTCTTCTACTAGGATTATACACGATTCTGGTTTCACGACAGAAGACTTCAAGCAATACAAGCCAGTCGTCTATTCAAATACAATTCAGTCAATGGTAGCCATACTTCGGGCAATGCCTAATCTTGGAATCTCTTTCGGTAATAATGAACGCGAATCCGATGCGAAAATGGTTTTCGATGTAGTCTCAAGAATGGAAGACACAGAACCCTTTTCCGATGAACTATTGGCTGCCATGAAGAGATTGTGGAGCGATTCAGGTGTACAAGAATGCTTTGGACGATCCAACGAATATCAGCTCAACGATTCTGCCAAATAGTAAGATTTTGACACGTTTTTCTGCTCTAAAGTTTATGTTTATTCTGAAATTGAGTCAAATTATAACATATTTGAATTTGATTTGCTGCTACAAAGTATTGCATTAGAACAAATCTAGAGGAATAGCTTGAAAAAGACTATTTGCGTATGAGATCGTAAAAAATTTTCGTTTAACTACTGAACGAGTCGTAAAACCACACGAAAACTAGATCGAAGTTTAGTCCAATTCGATCATAAAACTAGTGTTTTTCTGTACAGACCATTTTGTGAATTAGTTTTTAACCATCACCTAAAACAAGGATTTGCTGAAGTTTTAGGCATTAGCCTCTTATTCTCCCTCTTCCTTTCATCCTTCAAAAAAATTGTTCAATAGATTGAATATTCTCTTACTTGCCGTTATTTAAGTTTAAAATTTATTCAAGTATTAAGTATCGAGTTATTCATATTCGAGATCTGAAAAAAACTCCTTCTTTTGGAAAGAGGTAAATACGATGAGTGAAAAAATGATTATATTTTTGAAGTGGAAACCTTGTTTACATGTAATCAGATATCGATATTTTCGCGGCTTTTCATTACAAAAGGATGTATTTGTTAGCGGACTACTAGTACAGAGTATGTCGTCGATTACAAAATAAAGTCTGCGAAAAATCCAGATTGCATTTACAATTAGGATCAGGGAATCGAAACATGCATTTCTTGTCGCGGTACTACTTAAGGTTTCAATCTGCAATCAAAACACTCTCCAGTTTGATCTTAGGATTGCATCAATCAATTAATCAGATACCCGATAGGATTTACCTTCAAATATGTTTTATAAGAGGAAAACTTATCAAATGATTGATTAAATTAACTATCCTTACGTTAGGAATTCATTTGGAGCAATAATGAGCACATCTCTAGCTTTCAAGGCAATAATTCAAGTCCTGAAACATGTTATTTGTAAAATATTTCCTACTTTTCAATATCTATTCCTTAAGTTTGATTTTAATTAGTTATTTTGCGTTATTTATGAGTTATTTCTGTTCTATCAAATATTTATTCCTCTCAGATATGCCTCAATCAAATGCTTATGCAGTTCATAGAGAAGTTTGATTTGTTTTATGTTAATGTTATTCTTCAATAAAAACTAAGTCGACTAAATAGCTCTTATCTATTTATCATTTATTTATTACCCATTTCTCCTTGAGCATTGAAATTTCGAAGTGTACTGGACTTATTTATTTGAAAATTATACATCCATTGATTGGGTTGTGTATAAATTAATTTATAGAAGAGTATTAATTCATTTCGACAGCCCCATAGGTAGTTTCCCATCAAGATCCGATTCGCTTAATTACATAATTCAGCTCAACTAAAGTTAATTAAAACGTTTCGTCTGAATCCTGGTAACTCAGACTCTTTAAGTCGAATATATTTTGATTTACATCTTGTTTTCAATTCTAATTCTGAATCTCTGATTAATTTGACAAATAGCATTTTATTGCTATTAATATTGATTTTTATCTCAGCATTCAGTTTAAGTATGTGTGTTTGTGCTCAATCGAAAACATCATATAATATGGAAATATTTTGTAAGTGAGATAAATTTTCTCAACAAATATTATTTGTTCAACAAAGTCAACATGAATTTTCTGACAATAAAAACTCTGGTCTTATTTCACAAACTGAGTTTCTTTAATTTCTAATTATACCTGAACTGCATCGAAACCCTTCATCTAGCGTTCGAGTAATAATAATAATAATAACAAGGAATATACTGTATTTTTGATCTGAACTTTTCTTGCTGACACAGACTACTGTTATTCTTACAAAACAAATAAATTTTCTGATGTCAATCAAACATATTGGATAAACAAAGTTTATTATTCAGTCAAAGATTATATTTCGAAATGGAGATATTATTTTCTAAACACAAACTGATATAAAAGTTATACTCTTCAAATAGATAACACGCACAATAGTAGTTAGTAGATCAAAATTTCAACTAATCAATTAGCTAGAGAAAAATTAATCAAATTTTCAAAGACATATATAACACAAAAAGCTTAATCAACATTTGAACTAATCGCACAAAGACCCAACTTTCCCCTACTTTCTAATAATGAACTCCAATATATTATTTCATAAATTATTGATTTCAGGTCAGTTATTACTGAAATTAATTGAACACTATTTGAAACTTTAGTTTTCTCGACGATTTGGATCGTTTGGGCAAAAAGGAATACATGCCGACAGAACAGGACATACTTAGAACCCGAGTAAAGACCACTGGCATAGTTGAGGTGCACTTCTCTTTCAAAAATTTAAATTTCAAATTATTCGATGTCGGAGGACAACGGTCTGAGCGTAAAAAATGGATCCACTGTTTCGAAGACGTGACTGCTATCATATTTTGTGTGGCAATGTCTGAATACGATCAAGTGCTACATGAAGACGAGACCACTGTATGCGAGAAATAGATAATTGAATTTTTTATGCATTCACTTATTCTTTGATTCTTTTTACAGAACCGAATGCAAGAATCGCTAAAATTGTTTGACTCCATCTGCAACAACAAATGGTTTACAGACACTTCCATTATATTATTCCTCAATAAGAAAGACTTGTTTGAGGAAAAAATCAAAAAATCGCCGCTTACTATCTGTTTCCCCGAATATACGGGTAAGTCTTGAGCTAATTTGTCAAACACTAAACTTTTGTCCATGTCAAAAAAATAATCATAAATTGATTGCAAAATTCGTATTCAACTTCAACAATAACTTGTTCTCAAAAATTAGTTAAGAACTTGTTCACTATCGAAAAAATTTTCATATCTTGATCGCAAAACTTTATGCTGAGAGAGCCTTTCCGTAAACAATTGATTGAAATATTTTACATATTTGAGTGAATAATTCATATGTGATCCATAAGAATTCATAAAATATGACATTTCTGGGAAAAACAAGAAATTGATGAAACATTTGAGAAATGATTGTGAAACTCTTAGTAACAAAATATTAGCCACTCTTTTCCAAGTATTGCTTTCTCCAAATCAACCCAATTATTAGTTTTCGTGATAATTCTCATTAAGAAAAGTATTGTTTCATTGCTTTAATGAAAACCCAAAATATCGTTAATGATTACGCTAAAAGAGATTAAAGACTTCTATTTGAACGAGTTTTCTTTATAGCAATTGCATTATGAGTTGAGCTCTTATTTATTATTTGACATGCATTTCATATTATTTATTATTCATGTGTTTAATTATTGATGATGTTTGATGCTACTCACGAGTTACTGCCTTAACCAGAAATAAACTTAAATCCTATCAAATATTCTCCATTCCAGGCAATAAAAACATTCAAATGTTTTTATTTGGCTAAAATTAAATTATTCCCAATGGAAGACTAACAATTCGGTTTTCTTAAGACTGTCAATATCTTAATCTTGAGCTAATCTTTAGGAATGGTTACTTTGATCAACAAAATTATAATCCTGGTTACTGTTAAGATTACGACTCATAAGTTATAAAATATCTGTAAGCTTCAATGTGATTCAAACGTAATTCCTAGAGAATATTCAGAAATCATAATTTTTAAGGTAGTCATAAAAAATGTAACTAAACGCCGAAATTCCCGAAAATGTCAAGGATTTATTAATAAATCCTAATATTTCCAGCTTCCTACGATCTTTATGGTTGTACAAATGTCTTCGAGATATTTAAAGATAAAGTATTTATAAGCTTATTTTAAGCACTAGCTGAAAATTCTATCGAGAATTTCCACCAGGATCAGATACTTGAGCAAAAACTTATGACAAAATTTTATGAGAACATAGCAAATATGCAGATATGATTACTTCAATTATTTAGTGAACAGCTTTTCCAATAATATTGTGAACTAATACAAAGTTCATTGAAGCACTCGTGTTTAGAATACAGAAACAATGAAAGTATTGATTTGATATTTGGAGAGTGAGCTGCCATTAAATTGCATAATAATAACAATGCGTTTTATAGCATAGCAATTATAATGAATTAATAAAAGCCTTTCTCCCATTCAATATTTGTTTGTCTCTGTTAGTATAAGTCGTTATTTGAAATTTAAATAGTTTTACAAAACGATTGATCTGATCACTTTGCGACAATCTTGAGCCAAATGACATCGCACTTTGCTTTACAGTAATATATAAACACATAAAAGAGCCAAATATTTTGTGCATTAGTGGTTTTCAGTAAATTTAAACCTAACTGATTTGCTGTCTATAAAAGTTTAGATAATTAGCCCAAAACGATCAATAACTGAAAGTGCAATTAATTGAATTTGCAAACAAAGATTCCTACAAGGTTTAAGTTGAAGCCCCTATTATTTGATTAATGAAATGTCAACTTTGAATGCATAATAAATTTATGTTTAATATCTGATACAAAAAGTCCAGAATTGATAGGAGGATAGCTTTTTAAAAATAAGCTTAGCTAATGAGTCATTAAAATGATTGACTGATCACTATTTGAGTCAATATTTAGATTCGGAGTGCGTTCAATCAAATTATCTGGTCTTTCGCATGATATGATTTACCTAATCAAATAGAGAGTTAGTGTAATACCACTATCTCTATCATCACTTATCGCGTGATCATTAAACGCGACTAAACAAACATGAGCAGAAAAATTGGTTTCCTCTAAAGTAAAATCAGCATTTTATGGCTTCGGTGCCAAACCCAAATCTATCATTAATATATCTTAAGGATATTATTTTTAGATTGATAACAATACTTCGAGTGCTAAAGAACTTGTATTTTATCTTTTATTTTGTTGAAACGACACAAAATTGAATGATCGTGTTATGTAAACTTGTTTTGACATTTTAACCCACAATCATTTCTGTAACACCTAATAAGCTCTAACAGGAGTGTGCATTAAAGCTAAACATGATAAAAACTGGATTGAAAGCAAAAAATTTCTATTTTTATCTTAATTAAATAAAAAATAGCTCTGCCTTAGCCTTTCTAACACTTTCCACTATTGAAAGTGTTATTGAGACACAAGTTTTAAACAAACGAAAATATTGTACCAAAAATTCAATGCTATCTTTGTGACACAATTTTCAGATAGGAATAAACTTTATTTAAACTTGTTCGAGTAACGATTAGCTAATGTCTGGAAATCTTTTAGTTGATAAAATTCAATTCTTTTCAATGAAAATTCTTATCAACTGAGAATAAACTTGAGCTCTATTACGCAATCTTACAAGTAATTGTTGCAGATCCGGTTCACTTTTGAATTGTTTTGGTAAAGTTTCGAATCATGTTAAGTATAGTGCTATTAAGCCAAAGATAAGAGATTTTATTGAATGTTCACTACCGCCCACTTGTCAGAACTCAGATCGTGTTGTTATTGAACATGATCTGCAACAATGACATGAAAGATTTTACGGAAAAGCTTAAACTTGTTATTGAAAGCAATTCAATACTATGAAGCAATCGATAAGTGTGCAAATTTAGAAACAGAGTTAATAAGAATGATGTATTTTTTGCGTAATTCACACAAATAGGTGCACAAGAATACGGCGAAGCGGCCGCTTATATTCAGGCTCAATTCGAGGCGAAGAACAAGTCAACCACCAAAGAGATCTACTGTCATATGACGTGCGCCACTGACACAACTAATATACAGTTTGTCTTCGACGCAGTCACTGATGTGATTATCGCTAACAACTTACGTGGATGTGGACTCTATTAGTTATTATCAATTTAAAATTTAGTTGAATAATAATTTGATTGAGATAAAACTCCCTCTCAGACCAAATTGAAGAATTTTCGAATCACAAATATTAATAAGTTTCAAATTGAAGATTTAATCAAATTTTAATCTAAGTCAATTGTTGCATTCAATTCAAAAGTGTGTGTATTGTGTGTGTGTGTGCGATGCGATTGGCCTACAATTATCATTATTTGGACTCAATTTTATGCTTTTCCGAAATTCTTATCCATGTCATCGATGTCTTCATAGCAGAGAATGCAACAAATTTTCAATT
Source organism: Archegozetes longisetosus (assembly GCA_018873245.2). Lineage (NCBI taxonomy): Eukaryota > Metazoa > Arthropoda > Arachnida > Sarcoptiformes > Trhypochthoniidae > Archegozetes > Archegozetes longisetosus. Next base: position 3,979,736 of record JAEMBT020000007.1, read on the forward strand.
AGAGCGATATGTGTCAAAAATCTTTGAATAACTGTTTGATTGTGTTATTAGTAAATTGAGATGCGATTCAGAAGTAGTCAAGAGATCTGATTCTCAGATCAGATCAGCAACAGATCGAAAACAATAGATATTATTTACTTTTTACTTGAATTATTGGAAAATATTCATTCATTTATCTCAATATTTATCTCTTAACTAAATATTAATTCTTATCTTAAATTCATTGAATGGGACCATGAATTGAGACGAAAAACAAAATATCATTAAACCTGCTATCGATTTAAACAAAAAGTCTAAAACCATTTTGAAGGCTCATTATTTTGATCAAAAACTCGGACATTATATTTGATTTAAGAGCACATAAGTTTCGACTTTTGAATTGCTTTCGATAAAGAAGAAAAATTCGTCGAGATTTGAAAATCAATTTATCCTAATTCGTATGCAGTATCTGCAGAACAGAGTCACAAATTCAGGACAGTCTTCACCTAATCTTCCTCTACTTCTTCTCAGACTTCAGCTTAAACTGCACTCCAATCGACTCTCAACTTATTCCGCTTAAGAAAATAGTGTTTGTGGCCAATGACAGAGACACACAATTTGTTGAAATATTAAGTAATAAGAACTTAAAGAACAGTTAATGAAAAAAACGTTTAAACAAAAAAAGAAAATTTAACCAAAAAAATGGACCAAAATTATTAAATGTATTTAAGTGTGTATTCTAGTGATAATTAAGTTAAATCTAATGGATATGAAAGGAGACAATTTTTGTGCTAATCATTTCAAAAACGTTTTTTCTCTCATTTCAATTTCGCTGATCATTGAAAAAAACGTTTTTTCCTTCTGAAAAAGTTTGATTTACTACTTATTTATAATTTGTTATTCAAATTGTATGTACTACTTGTGAATGAGCGATCAGTTTATAAGAAAAATACGAAAACCAAATTCAATTAAATACTCTTATGAATGGATAATGAATAACGAGAGAGAATGTGGTCAAATGCTGCACATCTTTTAACGATTACGAGAAACTTAAAGATAATTTGATTGACCAGTACTTATTCAATGAAATACAAGTGATGAACAAAAAATGTGAGCGAAATCAATATCTTAAACAAACGAAAAACTCTAGTGAACAAAATTTTGATTGAAAATTATTATTAATATTAATTATTATTAATTATTAAATCTATGGTCTCGTTCTCTTAATTGTTGTTCATTCTTAATGTCCCTCAAAAATTATAAGAAAAAACTTCACACAAACACACACTAAAACACTCAACACTTCTTATGTCCATCTAATGGCTGAGACATCATCTAATCATCATCCAAGACATCATCAACTCTTTTATTGATCAGCTATTAATTTACTTTCCCTGAAGGCCCGAACTATTTAAATGAAGAAAATAGTGCTTTGTTTTGAGATTTATTTTCTATAATTTGTGGTGAAAATGAGTTTTCATTCCTATCTTTTGGAGAATATGCTGTAACCGCTTCAAGATTCGAGTAATGAATAAGTTTATAAAAACTTTTCTTATATGTATTATTTCTTTAATTTTGAATCATATAATTTATTTTATTTACTAATTGTTTTACAGTAAACTTTTGCGAACTTTTATTACTTATTTTATTATTGATATATTAATTGAGTTTTATGTTAATTAAGTTTATGTTAATTTTGTCAGAAAAATGAAGACATAATTTAATGAAATGATCAAACTATTACTTATTGTGGCTCTAGTCCTATAGTTTATTTGGCTTTTCTTTTGGGAAGATCGCAACAAATTAATTAAATTGTACTTAAGATTCTTAAGAACTAATTAACTATTTGGCTGCCATAAAACTTTTACAACTTATACTTTTTACTAAAGCAAAAGTATGGATTAAGTCAAACAAATATATAATGCATTTACAAAACTAAATCTTTTATTTGCACAACAAGTTAATTAACTGTAAATTTTTGAGGATAAATAACGAGAAAATCACACTAATTAAGAGTTTTTAAAACTAATGTAATGTTAATTTTAATTTATTAAATTAAACGAACGACTCATTTGGGTAGAAGGGGTCCAAACATTTCAGTGGAAATAAAATTTCTGGTACCTGTATATCGCTTTTTCTTCATTATTCTTCAGTTTTATAGCAATCCTATTTATTTCTAATTTCAAAACTGGTTCAGCTCTATATTGATTAGTAAATCATCGAAGGCCATTTTACTGATATTTTACTTACCGCTAACCTCGTGTGACTCTAATGCTCGCAAACAATTTTTTCATAGTTAGCAGTTAGATATCTTGAATTATGGGGTTAGGACAAATATTATTCTAAACTAATTGAAAGAAGTCGAAGTTTTTGAACTTGAAACAAAACTCATCAACATATAGTGACACAAAGGTGGGGTCCAAGTGGATCTGAGTGGATCCGGACTCTCATTAAAATTCGAAGTTAGTATTTGTTGCATGTTCAACACCAAATAATCGCTCACATGTCTTAAACATGCAATGTAATGACTTAATTGATGTAATTTTTCTGATAAAATATCATAAAATACTCGTTTTGATAATTCATTTTGTGTCATTGTTGATAAAAAATTCAAATTTCGACAAAATTTTCTAATTAAGGAAAAAATTCCCACAATCGATGAATTTCTGGTCCCCTAAATTTTAAGAATTGCCATTTTCGGACTCCTTGATTTCTGTTTCTGTGAAATCAATGTTTATTTAACAAGGATGTCTGTACGCCTTTAATCCTTCATATTTTGAAGTTCCTGTTTTAGATTTACCTTTTGATAAGAGTTACTTGGTAACTCAATTAAGCTATAGAGAGTCTGATATGAAACTAAGTTTGTCCAATGCAAGTAGCTAGTGTGTTTTGCTCGAAAAGTTGCACATCTTATACTGCTCATTCGAATAATGGGTTCAAGCGTAACAATTTGCAACAGAACAGAGGTGCCATTGAATGTCGCTTTACGCCAATTGACTCCTCTGTACTTCGAGAACGGATTGAAACCCGATGAAGAGATGGTAAGAGACGTTGGTAAAGTCTGGTTTACAGTTGAGGTGAAAATGCAAACTGACTGGAACAACTACAAGATAAGTGATAGTGTGTTGCCAATCGGTGGTCTCGCGACTGGATTCTCATTGGCAGCTGGCAGCTTAGGATGCCGCATCGGTAGATCTGTTCCGAAACGTTCACTTCCAGCCCATGTAACTCTGGGTCATGTGGCACGTAAATTTGATGCTATGAGTGATGCTTCTTTGAAACATAGCGCTAGAGATATAAAGAAACAACTTGTGGAAGAAACATCAAGTTCATGGCACGGCTTGTATATTAAATCTGATAAACGATATGAAATTCATGGAGGGTCTCGCATTATCGAAACAGAATCTAACGGAATAATCGAAAGAATGATGGATGAAACAACACTCAGAAACCCATTTAAACTTTTTGAAGTAACGGAAAATGGTCTTTTGCAAAAATAGTTAATTTCAACTAAATACTGATCATTTGAATCGTACTTTAAGAATATAACTCATTTAGATTTTTTAACATGCTTAATTATTTTGCTTTAACGCTCGCTAGTTCTTGATAAGATTTTATTAAGTGTTAAAAACAACTTTATTTCCCAACCTCCCCTCAATATCATGCTTTTAAGAGTATACTTTCTTACAAGCTTTTTGATATGCTTTACATAATTTCGAAATCTAAATTTGAAACTTATTCACTTTTAGAAGTTCGAGCTCAAAAAAATTTCAAGATTCATATTATTACTGTTTTTACGCGTCAAATGATAGTATAAACCTTAAAATAAATATTTTTTATTATATAATAGTTTTTTATCTTTACTTATATTTAATTTATATCAACAAAAATTAAATTACGGTTTACAGCAGATAACCATTTGCCTCATGTCAAACTCAACAGGATATAGGTATGTCTCTGGGTCATGGTCACACATAAACTCAAAAATCTGAGCTTAGCTCAAGCTTGGAGCTTAGAAAGCTCAAAAAACTATTTTGTCGAGCTTTGCTCCTGAGGTTATCATAAATGGTACTAAATAGATATTATTCATACTGTTGATTTTTCTGCATAAAAATTTCTATGATATCCTAACTTATACTATCATTCTGCTTAATTGGTGCATAAAATTACTCCAGATCGGTTTCTTTAACGATAAAAATAGTTATTTAGCTTTGTAGGCAACTAGGAGATTTTCTTCGAAATGTTTGCTTGAGCTTCAATTGAGCTGCGCTTCTCATTATGAGGCTGAGCTTCAGGCTCGAGCTTACAAGCCGACAGATAGGCCAAAATAAGCTCGAAATGCAGCTCAAAGCTAGCTTATGTTCATTTATACTCTTGGCATAAGAGAATCCATTCGTCGAATATACTTAACATGTTCTTATTTTTATTACATTTCAGTAAACATTTGTGATATTTAGATAAATTTATAAACATCTAATTTCCTCTGAATAAGTTAAACAAAAACCTTGATTAAATTATTTCTAGTTGAATTCATAGACTCTATAAATAAAGAAGATAGAATTTCTTATTAGTCTAATTGAGCATCTTGAGTTTTCCCAAACCATTTGTTTCAAGGCTTTCATATGAGAGGCTACTTTCTCATAGCCGAAGTTAACCATAACTGTTAGCTATATCGAAGTTTTGTTAGTTAATTTCGGGCGAATACGCGATATAAAGATTAAAATGAATCACTAGCTAAATATTATGACTATTTCTGAAAACCGTAAAGAATCTGTTTATTCCAAAAAGTTTCGAATATGGCTAAAAATAGCTTAAAAAGTAGTAGGCGATTCATAGCAATACCTGAATAACGGATTACTGATGAATTACATTATTTACTAGCGAATGTTAATAAACAATCTCGCTATAAATAAAATATGAAAAGTTTCTCAATTCTAAGGTATTAAGTAGAGTGGCTTAGGTTTGCAAGAATCGTTAGGTAAATAAATATTCATCTGAACATTTGACTCAACCAAAGAATTCTACCAACTCTACCAAGTTGTCAGCCACATAAGTTATTATTATTCTATAAAAAGTTTATTACTTCAGTTAAATAATGAATATCTATTCATTAATTCATATATGAACCATTTGGTCTAAACAACTATATCTCTCAATGCATTCCAGTGTCTAAAACTTGAAGTCAGAATTTCTACTAACCACTATTGGAATCGAGACTTTTCTAAAGTCGATTGCTTGTAATTTCGATATTGAAACACATCATCAATTTGATCGTATGCATGAGGTATGAGTTAAACTAAATGGTTAAAACCAAGTACGAAAAAGGAGTTAATCCGGGACACGTTTCTTCCAGTCATTTATTAACTTGTATTATGACTCGTTGGAAATCTGTCAATAGTTTGAGATCGGTTTTTAGTTAAGTAATCAAAGTTTAGAAATCGATTAGAAAGATAAGTTTAACTCAATTTCGAAACGGTTTTCCATTGATAGAGATCTGAATGAAATGACAGTTTTGATCATTAAATCCTGAATAAGTGATGCACTTGAAGGAAGGATAGACTCTTTTGATAAATATATGGCATGTAACTATACAAATAGAAATCTTATTGTAATACTTTAATTTCAGTCACTCTGATCTCAAAACTTCATTCAATTTTATTTACTTTGGTTTAGAAGTACAGATATTTAGTCTTATTTGAACACTATTATTAGAAACACTTATTGCTCTAGATTTTAGAGTTCAAGTTCTGGAAAATAAACTTAACTTTTACTCACAACTCCTATTAAGAATAAAACCGATACAAGTTTCAACTTAATTGATTTGTTAGAATCTAAATCTTATTGATCTTCACGGGGAAGCATTTGGAAAAGATGATAAAATAGTAACGCGAGTAACACATTCACTACTGAGACTAATATAATCAATATCTGACGCGTTAGCCACTTCTGTAAAAATAAATGTTCAAACATTAGGCCGTCAAATCTGAATCACTAAATAGAGCGTAAGAAACAAATTTTTACCGTCACTTTAGAGGCTGTAATCTTTGGCGTTTTTTCGTGAGATTTAGTGCGAGCCTCGTGTGAGAGTGAGGCTATCTTTTCTCTACTCCATTCACCACTAATAGTGTTTTGAAATTCTGTGATGTTTTCGCTTGGAAGCGATGCCTTTCTCTGACCTGTAGATACTTTACGAGTTGGTGTCACTAATGGTTTATTTTCAAACTTGTCAAGAATCCTATCCGTATCGAACTTAGAATTATTGCTATCTTTAGGCGGAATATTTTCTGCCTTTGATAGAGTACTACTTTTTTGGCCCAAAGTTGCGCTAGAATTAGACTCTGGAATACAAATTTCAATTTAAACAATTGTTTCAGATTTTAATGCATTTCATGTACTCTTTAGTTAAAACTGACCGAAATTCGAATTGTAACTTGAATCCTCAAAATCTCCGCTAAACCTTTTTGTTTTAGGAGTTGTAGATCTGTACTGATCAAAGTGATCACCAAATGTCTCAATATTAGGAGGTATATTGTACAGTGAACCTTTTCTGGAACCAGCTGAAGAACTATAACTTCTAACAACTCTATTTGAGCTCAGAGTTTTCTGAGTAACTGATTGATCAGCAGTCTGCGTCTTCATAGGTGATGGGGAACGTCTGCTGCTCATATTCAAAGAGCTTGAGCTCAAGCTCTTATTGAATCCCATTTCCGGATGCAATAGATTTTGATTAGTTTTGAGTGAAGGAGAAGACGAATGCCTCAAAGCGTTCATTTCTGATGTCCGTAAGACATTGGTTGACTGTTCAGGTGATAGTAAATGCATTTGATTTTCTATCGGCTGCAAAATAGTTTGTGAACTCATTTGAGGGTTTGTCTGATTGTCCCGAAAGGCATCAGAATCTGAAGAGGGATTCATCCTGTTCAAAACTACATTTCTCGAATACAGAGGCACTGGTGACGGAGATCTTCTAATGTTTGTCATTTGATTAGGCATTAAATTTCGAGAACCCATTGGCGATGAAGATCTCCTCATTGATGAGTTTGGCACTAAATTTGCCGATGTTTGCATTTGAAACCTGTTCTGATGCGTGACGTTCGGCATCAAGTTTTGTTGAGCAGAAATCATTTGATTAGGAATTAAGTTCATCTGAACTGGCCTCTGATTATCCATCATTGGATTCGGCATAAAATTTCTTGAGGTCATTGGCATTGGTGACACTGACCTGCGACCATCAGTTCTCGTATCAGAAATTCTGTTGATTGAAGACATTCCAATCGGTGACGGAGACCTTCGACTATCAATCATCTGATTGTAGTTAGAGTTATAAACGTTTGCGTTTATTCCTTGTTGGTTGTAATCTTGCGACAGATTCGGTGGCGGAGGTCTTTGAGGTGCAATTTTCTTAGATCTATTCAAAGATACAGCTACTGGTGATGGTGGTCTTCTTATCTGTTGAGCATTCATCATTCTTTGCATGACTTCCGGATCAGGCTGTCCTGAATTCCAGATCGCGTTTTCTCTCATATTAGGTGCCGATTCGTTGACTCCTAAGATCTGTTTTGGATAAGTAGTTTTCATCCATTTAGGAGTTGGATCTCTGCCACGAGTTTGTGGTGGCACGGGTCTGATTGGCGTCGGTGATCGCGATCGTTGTATCGGTTGATTTTGGACAACAAAGTTAGGCACTAATACTTGTGTCTGATTTGATGACATGTTAGAACTATTGATAGGTCTCCACATTTGCTGTAATGGATGCGTCATTAATGGCTGACCAATGGGCTGACCGATGGGCTGACCGATGGGTTGACCGTAATAGGGATGCATTTGGTTTGGATAATATGGATTCGGACGAATAAGTGGTTGACACGGGTTCGGACCATCTATCAAAATAGTTTCAAGTTTTAAACAAAACTTTATGAAACTTTTTCCCAGTTTATCGAAAAAATATTTAATTGACTTAAGTAGTAGCTAAAATTTGGTTTCAATAAGAAGTTCAAAATCTTCTGAAAAAAATCAAAATTAAATACGGACCTAATGGCACCACAACTGGTATGACTTCTGTTGAGAAATGTCGTTGTAATCGATTTGGAAAAGCGGAAAATCTTTCATCTAGTTGGACAATAGAAAGATAAAGATAACAAAAAGTCGTCAGATAATGACCTAATGATAACCTCTATCAGTATGACTCCAATTGGAAGCGATACTACGACTTGAGCTTTCGGATCGTCTTCTTCTCGGAGGAGCAATCGGCTGTTCATAGTGATCGAACATTATATCATCTAATTCTACTTCAATTCAAAATTTATTACATCTAAGACCATAATAGAATTGTAAGTATTTTATTTAAGATGCAAAAGGTGCAAAAGGAAGACTTGACTAAAATCTAAATCACAAATAGCTGTCATTGCTGTCTATTAATAGAAATTTGGGGCATTTCGCCAAATAGACAAATGTTTGCCAACAGAACCTTAATTAAAATAACTCATTGCTGACTACAATTATAATTTTTTTGCTTATCAAAACATCATTAATCATCACAATGACACTCAATCCCTAATAGTAAAAATGAATGCTTTCAAGACTTCTAAATGCAAGACTCAAAAACTATGAAAACCGCTTTTAATGAAACTTTCAATAAGTTTTGTAATGGTTATCCAAAAGAAAAATCAAACTACTTCTTATAATCTGTTCTTTTATTCGTAAACATTCGAGAAATTTTTAATTTATTTCACATTTTATTCATTGGAAAAATTGTTTGTTATTAAAAAACAAAAATCATGTTTAATCGCCTCCTTTTTTCTTAGCTGGCCCGTCCAATGATTCGGCCGCTTCTTTAGCTTTCTTAGCCCGAATGCCAACCAATCGTTTGTTAATTCTTGCCTTTCGAAGAGAATGGTAGGCTGCAAACTTCTTCTCCTCTTCTGTGGGCACTCTCGCCTTTTCTTTCTTCAAGTACGATTTTCCTCTTCGTATTGGCAGAATAGTTCCAACCAATTGTTGCGCTAATTTCTGTTCTTCAGCGCTTGCATCACCCTTTCTCGGCTTCTTCTTATTCAATGGGAACAGAATTAGACTAAAAAATACAATTAAAGTCAATAAAAAGCCTCAAAAACTAAATGTAAAACTAATCAAAGTTTTCTTTACCGCGATTTATATTCTTTGAGTCTCTTAACATTTCTCTGAATGGATTCAACAGATTTATTGGATCTTCTGTGGTCTACAGATATACCAATAGCTAAACGAAGATAAACGAAGGTAGTAGAAACAAATTCTAAGATTCAACTAACATTCAAATACTTAGTGCTTGTTTTTTATTAATTCCAGCAGCTTTCAGTTCTTCTCGAGTGAAACCTCGTCCGAGTCTGATTTTGCTGTTGTACTTAACCGACGGACAGTGAACAATAGGTCTGAGGAGTTGTGTAGGTCTTGGAGCGAGTCTGGCAGCCTTCTCGACACGTTTAGCATGTCTCCTCTTCTTTCTCATGGGCTGATTAAACCATGTCTTTATAAATCTCTGCCAATCCTTACGGAAATGACCGTTAGGCACGACTCCGTTCCTCTTTGCTGGCATTATTACTAAGAAAACATCAAATAATTATTGATTTTATGCCACTTTGTATTTCTTCTTATTAATAATTATTGTTTTAATAATTACCTTAACTTAAACTGATGCCAATGTGTTTATAGCGATCACAGGAAAAGGATGTAAAATCATTTGTATTTTTACTAAGTTTCAGTACAATTTTCCAAAACCTTTTGTTCAAAACCTTAGATCTATTCCTTTTTAACACTCACTTCATATGAAAGCACAACACGTTCACGTTTCAAATAGTACTAAATCTCAAGCAGCTTTTAAACCCTATTTTTGAAACGAGTTCTTGTGAATCAAATTGTGCCCATAAATAACGTCAATTGAGTTTTCGACTGAACTATTACCACAAAAATTTAAAACTATTAGCTCAAGTTTCATCACAGAAATTAAATTCAAATCAGTCATTAAAATACTATTGAAATCATTTATTGACAATTTAAGACACAAATCAAGACATCGAAAACGAATCAAAAAAACTGACAATTAATACAAATAGTTTTTATGGGTCTTTGATTATTAATCCTTACATTAATTGAATAAATATTCTAATGAAGTTTGTCATTTTTGCTAAATAGTTATTAATAGTATAACAAATAACATTATTTTCTATAGCATTCAATCCCTTTTCGACCTTAACTGATTGATTTATTGAGAAAATGTTTGCGATTCGTAATAAACATAAATGTGCGAAAAAATTAATACAAGCGATTGTTTTCAATTACTCAATGAATAATTTCGATCAAAAAAGTTTTATTAATTATAATATAATTCTGTACCAAAAGAAAGGATTTTCGTTATTTAATGTAAATAATTAATTAATTTTGGACCTCTTCCTAGCGATAGCATCTTCGACAGCTCTCAACTGTTGTAATAGTTCTTCGCGTCGCGAAACAGTGGCCGAAAGCGATTGCTTATCATGTTTTGATGAACCTCCTGATGATGACGATGAAGATGTATGTAGTGGTTGTGGTGGTGTTAACGCGTCCTGTGATATCGATGATGATGAAGATATTGATTTAGACGCATTTTTTGGTGATAGCCCGGGACTCATCTGAAGAGAATCATCGTTTTCTTCGATTAGGGCATCTTCTTCGTTATCACGTCCGCCATTAAGTTTTACGGCAACCGTGTTATCCTTTTTCAGAGTCGAATGCTGTCAAAATCAATATTTAGATTAGAATATTCAATTTAAACTTAATTAATCGATACCTTCTTCATGAATGTCATTTTTATCGGCGATTTTTTAGGTGGTTCTGACTTTTCAACCACTGATTGTGATGACTCTGATTTTATATTCTTATTTGTCGGCAAAAGTGGGGAAAGTGGAGCATTTGAACTGCTTTTACCAGAAATTTTGTTCTTTTTATTGGGCGGACCATCGCTGTGATCGAGACTTTTTCTATTGATTGAAGTCTGTTTTGAGACCTCTTTCTTGTTATTACTAAGAGGTCGTTTGGGAATTCTTTGCCTTCCTTGTGGTTCACTATCTTTAGAAACATCTGATTCTGAATTAGATCCCGAATAATAACTGCTGATCGATTCGGACTCTGATAGCGACTCTGACCACGAATCATATTCACGTTCGTCTCGATTTGGTTCTGCATTATTTTTATTCCAATTATGATTCGTAACACCTATTAGTAAATATCATTGATTAAACACATCCAAATATATTCAACTAATTAACATAATTTTCAGAAATTATTTTTATATCAATTAAAAAGGCTTAAAAAGTATCGATAGTAGCGACAAATTTTGCGACTTCGTTTATATTAACACTTAATAATAGATTAATAGATTTTTCAACATTTTGAAAATTATGAATACAAACCTTTTTTATTGAATCGTTGATCGTGTGGTGGTATCGAGTCTCTTTTCTTCTCCATGATCTTACGATTAAACCTTTTGCGACCACCAGAACGTTCCGACGGGTTAGACCTCGAAGACTCCGAAAAACTCGAACCTTCAGAGCCAGAAAAATCGCTCGAATCAGATCCAGATGCAGAAATAGAAGACATAGAATGTGATCTCTTAGAGCCGGAACGCGAGCCGCCACCACCGCCGCCACCGCCAACGCCGGCACCACCACCACCGAAAGGTCGTTGTCGGAACTTCGGGCCGGAAGGGGGAGACTTAGACCTCCTCCAGGGGTCGCGATATGTTTCGGCAGATCTCATTCTCATGTTTGGCGGCTCTTCATTATTCCATGGCGCCGATTCAAACGCCAAACGCCTACGTCTCTCATATTCGTCATCATACCTGTCTCTGTCTTCCACCGGAGAGGCTGAGGAATCGCGGGAATTACGCGAGTGTCTGGAAGTGTCATCCTCAACCCCTAGATTAAATCTTTTGTCTTCGAAGTCGATTTCTTCTTCTTTTCTTCTCGAAGCTCGAACTATCATTTCTTTGGCCTGTTTTAGACCTCTTTCCCACGCGCTCTCACTTCCAGATGACTGGTTTTGTTGTGGTCCATGCGGTCCATGAACTTGAGGATTTTCGTAGAAATCCCGATGCGGTCGATTGCGATTCGGTGGATGTGGTGGTAAATGAGGAGGCATCGGAGGCATCGGTGGCATTGGTGGTATTGGAGGCATACGTTTTAGCATTCCTTTTAAGATAAGAAAATATTGAGTTTTTCATTATTTCTGACATGAATTCAAAGCTAACCTCCAGTTGGATGAACAAATCGGCACGCATTACCCCATGTGCCTAATTAACAAAAACAGATCACATTTTAATTACTTTCAATCAAATCAAAACTTCAAGTTCATTCACTGAATTGCTTCTAGTGGTAATTCACGAGAATAACTTATAATTGAATCTTACTTTCTTAGTTTAAATTCAAGTTATTCAATTGTTTATTATACACGTCGACTTAATTTGAAAATTTGAAAAATTAGTGAAACTCCTAATTAATTTTAAATTAAAAATCACTGACTCAGAAGTATTAAATGAATAAATACTATTTTCTATAGCATAAAGGCAAGTTAGATCTGAAGAGTGCATAATAGATAAATTAAAAAAAATAATTAAATCAAGAGATGCTGTCAAGACATACACTGTCCTCTCCCAAAAAAACGACAGACACTGTTCGCAGAATTATTGTTACTATTATTATTTTGATTATTATTAATTCTATCACTACTGTCTGGAGCAGTAATTCTCTTCCTATTATTCGAATTATTCTTGCCATCATCTGAATCATCATCTTCTTTGACTTCTCCTTCTTCTAACTCGTCATCATCTTCTAATTCACCTAAAAATGAATCAATAAATTAATTGCAAAACAGTTATAACTACTTCCTTAAGCAATTGAAGGCAGACCTTCATCTTTATCGTCATCTTCCTCTAGTTGTTGACTGTTATTGTCCGTACTGTGGTCAACTTTACTGTTGTTTTCATTGATAGATTCGTTGTTAGCCTTATTATGAATGTCTTCTTCTTCATAATCAAGCTCTTCATCATCACAATTGGTCGCATGTGATTGTGTTTGTGATAGTTCGTCTTCACTTATAATTGTCTCACAAACCAAAGACATCTTAAGATTCAAACTAATTCAAATTCAATTTATTTTTCTATTTATTTAATACTTATTCTCTATTTATCACTATTTTGCTAATTATTTTTCAATTAATTTAAAACTAATTCTCAAACGATATTTACAGTGAAAACAAATATTAATTTTTAATAATTTAAGTTTTTTGCGATAATTTTTAACTCTATTTTTATACTAATTGTGATTCGTTTTCGGCTTAATTAAATGTAAATTTTTGCGTCAAAAATGGAATCAATTTTTTGTTTTCACTTCAATTAAAACCTATAATAAAATGGCGTAAAAGTAAATCTGAAGCGTTTTTAGTGTAGTCATAGAAACTGACAATAAACGATTCGTTTCTTCCTACAGTTTGTCAATGAAACCTATAGAAACTTCAGTCAGTATTTTCATTGAAAACAAGTTAAACGAAATCAACAATAAATTCAATAAAACTTTCACTACATAAATGACGATATAATCACATGGTTAGGGAAATATCAAAGCGACTAGAAAACCAAAATAAACAGAAAGCTGATTTGATTTCAATCAAAACGACTGGAAGGCTACGGCTGAAAATTAGTCCGAAATAATCTGTTGAGCGAAGTGATGGCAGAAGACGGAGAAATTCTTCGTCAGATATGGCACTCATATCTACCAGTTACATTCAAATTATCTGCAGACGAAGTTACAAGTCTTCAAGAGCCAGACCCTTATTATGTAATTAAATAGTTTCACTGAAGATTGGGTTAAGTGACTGCTGTGTCGTATTCACTTAACCCGTTCTTCAGGAAAACGCTTTGTATATGATTTGAATTAATTGTAAAATTAATGTATTTCAGTTGATGGTTCCTCGATTGTCATATTTTCCATTAGTTATGGACAAAGTTATAAAACATTTACAAAGATTTGTCAGTGAAAGTAAACAATCGGCTAATGATTTATGGCTCGATTTTGATGGCATCCCACTTAAATGGTATTTCTATTACTAGATGTTTATTGTGTTATATATGCAATTTGTTTTTTAAGGCACTATCCGATTGGTCTCTTGTGGGATCTCCATGGATGTGATTCAGAACTGCCCTGGAATATAACAGTCCATTTTCAGGTCCAATATCTGCTATTACTTTATTAATCATCTAATTATATCTTGAATACTATCTACTTGAGTGAATTCAAGCTTAAAGAACAGGTTCGGTAGTCTATACCAACCCACTCCGAAAATATTTTGATGGCATGGATATCCTGTCATGTGATATCTGAAGCATAAAAACAAGGTTGACAAGAAGACATGTAAGAGTTTCAGTCTTTGAAAAATTAGTTTCCTCATATAGAGATAAGCTATAGTGAGATGCAATCTAATGCCTATAATGTGAAAAATCTTAATTAGTTAAAATGCTAAATAAGTCAAACTGAGAAATTTCAATAAATTGGTCTCTAGCTTTTTTGGCAGACTGATTTTTGAAAGACTAAAACTCCTACTTATCTGTTGTCAGTGATTTTTATTCATTGCTTCGGACATTGTATATGATATTCATGCCACCAAATTATTCTCTGGATCAGTTGGCAAAGACTTTCTAATTCCTCTTATCAGTTAATATCAAAATTGCAAGCTTAAATTAGAACTCTCTCATAATTTACTACCAGTATGTTGGTAACTTATCAATATTTTCATTTATGGATTATATCTTTATTGCTGTTTCTTTACTAGCAATTAGCAAAATAGTAATTAATTAAGTAAAATAGTTATTAGTATGAGTGATATTATACATATATAAGTGATAAAACAAGCTTCAAATTGGTTCAAAATGTTACTTCCTGGAATAACTTTGATTTTCGGTTATATTCATCAACTTAAATACACTTTGTTAAAGATAACATTCATTTATAATTGTCTTTTTTCTCCTTTTGACAGAGTTTTCCTGAAGAAGAATTAGTTCGTTGTAATTCTCGCGCCTCAATAGAGTCCACATTCATGTCAAGTCTTAAAGAAGCAGATGCATTGAAACATAGAAGTCAAGTGATGTCATCGATGCAGAAGAAAGATCACAACCAGTTGTGGTTAGGTGTGGTCAACGATAAATTCGATCAGTTTTGGGCAATAAATCGGAAACTAATGGAATACAGTCCAAACGAAGATTCATTCCGATACATACCGTTTCGAGTATATACACAAGAATCAACTTTAATTCAGAAATTAGTCAAGCCAAAGCTGGAGTCAGGAGAGAGATCGACGTTAGCAGACCTCTGTTTTGCTGTTTTTAATGCAAACGCAGATAAATATAAAATAGTAATTCATGGCATTGAGCCTCCTTTAGAGACACCCTTGCAATGGCTTAGCGAACATCTGTCATACCCCGACAACTTCTTGCATATATGCGCACTTAAAAAGTAAACCCCGAACTCAGTTTTAAATTGTGTTATCACTGAACTATTTTCGGAAGTAAATTATTTTATGCCAGCTATTTTTTAAATCGATGGAATTATACTCTTATTTTTTTAATTGTCAAATAGTTTAATCATAACCGAATTTTCTTGTCCTCATTCGAATCATTAAACGTTTTGATTATGACTCGATTGTGATAAAACTTTTGTTCTCAATTTAATTTAAATAATTGTTGATTTGTTATTTAACTTGAAGTCTATAAAATTAATTTAAGATGACTAAAACATGATTTTGAATTAGTTTGTGAATCGATTGTTGAAAGTTTACTGAGTAATCTTTAACTTGAATCGAAAATATGACAAATTAGATAAAATAATTTCTTGAAAATTGTTTTTTGTCAAATAATTTCTTTTATTATTATCTAAAAGATTGTTTTTCTTAATAATTTGATAATAAAACAATGAGCACACACACAAATACTAATGATTTTGAACATTTAGCGCAGATTGCCATTAATGTGTAAAGAAAGCAAAGCCTATTTAGAGAATGAAATTTTTGTAATTGGCATTCGATTCATGATTCAAGTTTCACAAGTAATGCAAGTCATATCATTATTCGCTCTATAATAAATGTTAATTTTCATTATCTATATTCAACATTATTCTTAATTATAGACCTCATAATCATTATCGAATTAACTTCATTTCAATTCATATGCACTTAATTTCTTTTAGAGCTTGACATCAATTTAGAAAAATACTTTCAATTAAATTCAAGTCATTTTCAAAACTTTCATAACATATGACAAGTTTTCATAACTAGTATTTGGAGAAATCATTCAATCAAAATATAAACGATTAGATAATAAGTTTAATTTGAATTTATTGACGATTTAACACATTTATAAATCACATGATTATAATAATATACTATTAATTAATTTTACCAATTATTGCGTCCGTGATCAAACTTGAATTACTTGAACTTCAATTAGAATCGAATAAAAGCGAAATTTTCTAAACTAAAAAGTTTTTAAACTAATTTGAAAGATAGTTATACTCAATTCGGAAGTTTAAATAATAATTAATTTAGTTTTTATTAGTATTTAATTGAAAAATAATAATGACTAACAACGGGTCAGATTTCAAAGCGTTATTCATTCAGAGTTAACTTTAAACCAGAAATAAATTACTTAACAATTTCGGTCCAGAAAATAATAGTCATGAAAACTGAAAAGAAATCCAGATTTTAGATGAAATTATAGCACAATTGCGGTGGGAATCAAATATCTGAAACTTATTTTATATTCAACTTTGTGGAAATATCTCTTATCCTATGCTTTGATTTTCCAGTTTTGTCTGAGCCTTTCGTTTCTGTTACATATATTTTACACTAAAAAAAATTTGTTTCAGTTTATGACAATATTCTTCTTTTTCTTTAGTAAAAGAATTGTTTGAATTTCTAATCAAAATGTGCAAAAGAGTCGTCAGTGAAGGGAATAAAACAATTATTTAGAGTCGAGTTCTTGGAAAGAGTCGAAAGTGATGTTTGAAAGTAAAAAATTAAACCACTTTTCAGTTGTTGCACTTTTGGTTGGTTTTTGAAGAGAAAATTAATTTAAATTTAATAAAACTGTTTTCATTCACTGTTTCTTTCGATAATTTGTTACACAGTTCTTGAGTTCACAGACTGTTCTTTGTTATTGTTGAAGAAACAAATTGTGGATAAGCGGTGAGAAGTCAGAAATATTTATATATAAACTATATATAAGTTATTGAATGAGAAATAATTAAAAAAGATGTCCAAAAATTTAGCTTAAACTGAACCGCAATTGAAGTCAAAACACAATATAAAGTCACAGTACGTCTCAATTCGTTAATACAATTATCATTATTTGAAACCTACCAAATTTAAAAACTCATAATTATTATCTTTAATCCACAAAATCTACACAATAAATTGTCGCCAGTTATTTATCGTTTTGATCCAATTCTCTTGTTTGAAAGCCATTTAAATAAAAAATTGACCCAATCTTACACTACAAAGTTTTCTTGTGATAACAGTCAATAGTTTCACTTCTAGTTCAAGTAATAGTTGATGAATAGAAACACTTAATAGTTAATAATAGTTTTGTTGAATATCATAAGTGATGATTAAATCCAAGTAATTTTCCCCAAAGACAAAAATAAAACGGACAAAAAAATAGAAGAAATTATACAATAATTATTATAGTTATTAATCATTAGGAAGAGAAGAGCAATTAAAACACTTTCTCGATCAAGTTGTATATAATAGATTGGATGAAGTATAAGAGAATTTTCAACGCAATGGTCACAAAAATACACAACAATTGGTTTAATTGCCAGATAAACAGCCGATAAAATCCGCGGAAAACAATCGGAAAATAAACTGAAAATCATTTTTAGTGAAAATTAGATCGAAATTGAAATCAATTTTTCCACTGCTGCTGTCGTTTAGAGTCGGCAACATTTCGATGACCACTACCACTAAGAGAAGAATTAGGAGGAGGAGGAGGAGGAGGATTGGCAGCAGTTGAGGAGCCGTCAACTCTTCTCTGTGATTCTTCTTCTTGTCGTTTTTCGTAATGCAGAAAGTCATCAAAAATACTAGTTGTGTGTCTGTAGTGATGCATTATTTTGATGACTTGCTTCCCCTTTTCATACGGTACTTCTTGAGTGTCTCTTGAATTGGTCACTGGTTTGTTCTCATTATTTTCAAGCCGAATATGCCTTAATTGTGCATTTGGTACATCTTTCACATAAATCCATTTCACTTTAAACTGTCCCTTCCATTTGTCTTGTGCCCAAACATTTGACGAGGAATTGTAATCAACGTATGACATCATTTGAGCCATTCCGCAAAAATGTCCTGAAATTTTTGGTTTCGAACAAAGTTTAATAAACTACTGAAAAAATGCTTAAAAGTCAACGAGTGAATGGTAAACTAACAAGTTTTGAAGTAGTACTCATTTCAAAAACGTTTTATAGCTCTTAAAGAGATTATAATCAAGTCAAAATATCGATTAAATCAACTTTAAAGCTAGGATTCATTTGGAAGCGATACTAATCTAGAGCTTAGAATCAGTAGAGTGACTAAAGGATTCAGAATGTGATTAATAGAGATGGAAATAATAAGAATATAAGGAGTTACCAAAAATGAACGAATCAATAGATTGAATGAGTACCTGATCCGTTAACCGAATATAAGAGATAAATGGGTCCTTTTCCTTCCTGTTGCTTAAAGGCATTGTCGAGTCTTTTATTTCCATGTTCTGTGGAACACCAGATAGAATATTTTATACTCCGATGTATATCATCTTCACTGTAAGATTTGATAATAAAAAAGCGCGCATTCCGAGGATTCAAATCGAACTCTTTAGGATTATAATTATTTTCAACTCTCAGCTTGTCCAGAACTGGATGAGCGGGTAGAGGAACAGGAGATGAATCGATGGCAGGCGTTGAACCGACACTGGCTGTAGAACTATTACTATTAGAATAAGTTTGTGTCCTCGAAGGTGCTTGTGTTATCTGTCTCTGAGATGATGGCACCCAAGAAGATGATTGATTACCCATTTGTTGCTGTACTGGAACACTATTTGAAGCACTTCTCTGTTGCGTAACTACCGGAGGCGCAACTGTTTGTACGGCTGGCGGTGTTTTAACTGTTGTCCCATTTTTTGACTCCCAAGTCCCGATCGCTTCCATACTGGTTGGTGGTAAATGCTTTGATGTCGAGCCTGTCAACACTGATGACGACATTTTTGATTTAAGTGATTTTGGTTGTGGTTTAGCTGGTTGTGAGGCTATTGAAGCCCATGTCATCTTTTTAGGTACTTGTCCTACAGCACCACTAGAAGAACCGATTGTATCGAACTTTTTAGGTTCTGACATAGACCCTGAAAACGGCCCTAAAAATAACAAATAATTGTTGAGTCCAAGCACCGAATTAACGGCTTAAACATTTCATACCAGACATCGGTTTTCCCGCGAATTGTTCCGAAGCTTTGATGTGATCTAATGTGAGACCTTTTAAGGAATAAGAAAATAATACATAACATAAATTAAAATTCTTGTTTGACCTTGAATATTTGAAAATAGATTAAAATCGAATGCTAAATCAACTAAATGAATCATATTTTACGGTTTGTTCTCAAATTCAATGATCTAATGAAATGATAATTCATTTAAATAGAGTAAAGAACAGTTATCAAACTTTCAATCTAAATAAATTGAACAAATAGTTAATTACCGGCCATTCCAGATTCAACATGTTTGAGAGACACCCCTCCAGGTCCGTCACCCATACCTCCGGGAGCGGTGGCATAACTATCGTGATGATAGCCATAAGTGTCTCCCGCGTCATGCATTCTATAGCCCGTAGGTCCAGGCGGTGCCCCCAGTCCTGCATTCGGTCGATTGGCTTTTGTATTATTGCCCCAAAACGGATCTGTCGCTGAACCAGAAGGAAAAAAGGCATTGAATGGAGAACCAAAACCATAGGTAGATTGAGAACCAAACATTGCTTCCATTGTGTAATGACCTGCAGAATGACCTAAAAAAATGACGTAACAATGGGTTTAAACTTGTGTTCCTAATTTATCAATTGTTGATTAAGTTGTCATCGACTTATCATATACAAAATTAAATATTTTGATTGAACTTCAAGATAGCTCATGTTTTGAAATGTTTTCAATTACTTTGCATAGATTTTAGAATGCTTTTAAAGCGATGAAAATTCAGTGAACAAATTCAAGTAATAAATTGTAAATAAGTGCTAAAGACTGCAATTTTGACAAATAATTAAGAAACATACGAAACAGATATAGAGATATGTGAAATTCAAGACTAAAATATTGAAGTTCAATCGAATAATTACAACAATCGTTTCAATTAAAAAAAATTTAGACAACTTCGAATAAATTCTTCGGTTTATAACCAAGTATTCAATAAACCATCACAAAGATAGCAAAAAACAATAAGATGAATATAAAAACTAAAAACTAATCAATAACTGATTGAATTACCGGAATGTTGCCCGGCATTATGTTCTGCGGTATAACCGCCTAAGAAAGTCATCGGTTCGGCACCATTACTCCAGGGTTGAGACGATGGCATGTGATCTGATGTTGAGTAGGGAAACATTTGAGTGGTGTGATAGTAAGACATGCCGGCATATGGGTCAGAGTTGGTCACCGACTGACCCGAAGCACCCATTGCTTGCGATAATTGCGATTGTTGATAATGGGTCGGGCCTGAAGTGCGCCACGAATCAAACTCATGATCATCTTTCATAATACTTTTTTCTCCGTTCATTGAATGCATCAATCGATTTATCACTATATTATTTCAGTTCTTAGTCTTTAAATCAATTTATTTCAAACTAAAAACAATAAACTATTCAATAAATTGTGTACAGATTGTCCAAAACTCGTTTTCAATCAAAATTTTCAATTTCAATGTTTTTGGTGGTTGTGTTTACTCTTCGACTCGTCTATCAATTCTTCTGATTGTTTGTAATTTTGTTCACTATAATTTTTATCTGATCCTCCGATCAATTAACTATTGATTTAATTATTCTTAAATAAATAATTTTTTATTTTCTTGTATCCGTTTCAATAAAAACCAACTGATTAGATGACAATTTCCTTACACTTCACTGACAAGCACGTATTGGCCAACAGTCGAGAACTTGATTGAATAAGAGTTGAAATTATAGATTGATAATAGTTTTGATAGTTTGATTTGTTTATTGAAAATTAAATGAATGGACAATGACTTTAACACAATATGGCCTTAATTGAGACAATGGCGCACTCGATTATACGCTAAGACGCATGCGCTGTGTTGACACTGCAAATTAATGTTTATATTCACTAATACAGATAAACGTATTTACTAAACTATCTTTAATTATCAAGTATTTCCCAAACTTTAGCAACAGATTTACCTGCAATTGGCAAAAACTCAGTAAAAGTATTTTTATGGCAATCTTTCTCCTGATATGTTGGCTGATCATATCTTTTCAGTACACGTAATGTTAACGAGACTCACGTTTATCGAACTCAAAGTTTTCTTGACCTCAACTTTATTGTGTTGAGAGAGCAGTTCATATTATGACTCATGAAACATTTTCACCTTTCTAAGCTTAGGTTTCTAATCAATTTCTAAATCTGAGATCAAAACCTGCAAATCTGTTCAGTTTTAATCGTCAAGCTAATGCTCTTCTAAGTAAAAATCAGAAAAAATATCTCTTCTATAACATAATCTGTGTGACTACTAGTTTTCTTTAGTTAATTGAATAACAAATAATTTATTGAGTTTTGACTTCAAATCAGTAATAAGTAGTGACTTAAGGTGAAAGAGCGTAAGACCCGCTAGCAGACAAAATAAATTTGGAAGGGGTATTGAGTGAATATAGAGAAGTTTTGCGCGACCCAAGCACGAACCTGGGCTTTTGGCCTGAGAGTCTAGCACGTTATCTAATGCGCCACTGAGATGTTACGTAATTTCCGGAAAAATTGACATAACTTGAATACCATACTTTAGCTTGCGTCTCCCATGGAGACAACACTGTAATATGCAATAACGACTTAACTCAATAGCTCTAGAAAATAAGAGATATATCATTATTTCAGAGTAGTATTTCTAGTGATATACAATATAGAAAGAGTGCCTCCTAGTGTTTGATAGACTAATACAAATAGAAAAGCATCTCCAGTATACTTCTATTAAAACTTTTATAGACTTATAAGACGAAAATTGTGGCAAATTATCGACAAAAAAGTTAGTGGGTATGAAAATAAAGTGATCTATCTTTGAGAAACAAGCAAAAGATAACATCTCAAAGACAAATAAATCGCTTTTATTATCGTTTATGATAAACTAAATTAAATCAACAAATGGATGAAATAAATGACATTTTGCACAACCTATCCTTATTTGAACCCAACTCTCAATGCGGTCCAGTCCGGGCCCGACCGTGTCGCCCACCACCTCCTCCACCAACCACTTCTACCACAAAGAAGGCAGCCTTTCCTTTGCCTCCAGTTAATACGAAAACATTCGGTAATTATTTTGTCATTGTTTCAACTTCTATTCAACTCTGATTGGTTGAAATTAAAATATTTTTATTGTATTGTCTGCAGAACTGCCAAAATCTGTGTCCGCGCAACAGGTGACCACAAAAGTCAAGTCTAAACAAGAATCGGGTTTTCGACCGCAGACGCTATTGTCATACGAAGTAACGCCTCCCAGACCTCGAGGAATGACTGAAGCTGAGAAAAAGGTCTTAACAATCAGTAGAAGTTCATATCTGTATAAATATCAATCCAATTAAATCATTAATTGATTTAATGATTGAACCGTTGACTAAAACAACAGTAAAACTAATTGATTATTCAAATAATGATTAATTAATCTAATCTTCAAATTGATAATTGATTCTGTGAATCAACTAAAGCCTTATTCAAGTATCAATTGATTTATTGATCAATAACTGATTTTAGATCAGATCTTTGACTAAAACGATAGGAAAACAAACGAATCGAATATTAAGATGATGAAAAACTGACTAGATTTTTTGAATTTATAATTGTCTTAAAGGTGGAGGCATTGACTAAAGCGATCGAACGCGAAATGGAAGAAAGCGAACCTAAGGGTGAATACTTCGGGATCTGTTGTCAATGCGGAGAACGAGTACTAGGAGTGATAGATGCGTGTCAAGCAATGGGTAACTTATATCACACGAATTGCTTCACCTGTTGTTCATGTGGTCGACCGCTAAGAGGTAAAGCGTTTTACAATGTGTTGGGCAAAGTGTACTGCGAAGAAGACTACCTCTACTGCGGTTTCCAACAAACGGCCGATCGTTGTGCTATTTGTGGTCACCTAATAATGGAAATGATATTACAAGCCATGGGTAAGTCATATCATCCCGGCTGCTTTAGGTGTCAACAATGCAACGAATGCTTAGATGGAGTTCCCTTCACCGTGGACGTCCAGAATCGCATCTTCTGTGTTAATGATTATCATAAGCTGTTTGCCCCCAAATGTGCTGTTTGTCATACGCCTATTGTTCCACTAGAAGGCAGCGAAGAAACCGTTCGAGTCGTATCTATGGATAAAGACTTTCATATTGATTGTTATATGTGTGAAGAATGTCATATTCAGTTAACTGATGGCACCTGTTATCCATTAAATGGACATCTTTTGTGTCAAAAATGTCATATTAAACGAATTCAATGAATTTTATTCTAATTTCTCTTGACTTTCCATTCAATGGTATTTTTATTGTTTAATTCTTTCAGAATAAACTTTTTAACAATTTATTTACTAAAATTTTATTTTTCTCTTCAAATTTATTGCTATGAATTATAATACGATTTAATTTTTTAATTAATATTTCAATCAGTGAATGCAACTATTTTTTGTTTAATTTTAGATTAAATAAAGCTATGACTTTGTATTTGAATAAACTTTTGTAATGATTTGATACATAAATTTTCAATAACAATTAATTGTTTAAAATGTTTGTATCGATTAATCATAACTTTGAAGCACTAATTATAAGATGTGCTTTTCATAAATCACTTGAATTTCATGAATATTAATGAACTAAACCTAACCTAAAGCTCACATTTGATGTCAAATATGTTTTATAAATAGCTTAAGCCAACGGAAATCCTGACTTATTATGTATACTGAGTGACGGATACTTTCGAAATGTTAGTTTTTAACTTAAGTACTACTCTAACAGTTTTATTTAGACCTTCTAAATGTTAGGCATCGACATTTCTCAGAATTTAAGAAGAAAGACTCAAATCAGATAGTATTTGAAAATTTTAGACCATATCAAATTTCAAGAGAAATATCCATCGTTTAGAATGAAACGAGCTAAATATTCAAATTCTTAATGGGTTAATTTATTTGTGAGAATCTTATGGAAGATTTTATTTTATCTGAAAGTGTGTGAAGTAATTGAAGCTTGAGCTATGATAAAGTTTGATCTTTAGAATAGAAACCTGAAGAGAGACGATAGAGAAAGCAAAGCACAGGCTTATTCATATCTTAATTATCAGAAAAATTAAGTGAAAGCTTTTAAGAATAAGATGATTAGAAATTTTCGTCACATCCACATTTGACATGATATTTTTGTTGAGGCTGAGATTTATTGATGTTTTATCTAAATTGACAGAAAATTATACCTAGCTTCTCATAGTAAGTACACGTATATTCACTAACAAAAGTGCATGCAACTCAGTAGTAAATTTAATAAGGCTTATAAATTTTTCTTATCGTTTCATCACCTTTGGATCTTCAAAAACTTGGTTACAAACTAATAAGTCATATAAATTCAGATTATATGCAAATTTAAGACTGTCACTATTTTATCTAAAAAAGCGTATTTTTAGATTGGAGTAAATGTTCAAATATTCAAATAACTAATTTATTTATATCGAGTTTGTCTGAGGCTAGTAATCGTCTAGGATAAATGTTATTCGGAGCTTAAATTATTTGGTTATTGAACATTTATTTGAATCTAAAAGTACGCTTTCTTTAAACTAAAACAATAACTACCTTATATTTATATATAATTTGAATGTAATTTGTAGTTTGTGATCAACTTATTGGGAAGACTCAAAAAGTGATATGAAATGATTAGAAAACTCCTAAGTCTTATCAAATTCACTATTAAGTTGAATTGAATGCATTTTTACTGACGGGTTTGTAGAGAAGATGAAGCTATAAAATGAATGAAACCGGACCTTAACCATTACAAAATCATGTTATGATCAGTTTAAAAGTTTCGAAACTGGAAAATTTTATAATTTTCGCAAATATCAATTAAGCTGTCCTTCACTTATTGTTTTTGTTGAACAAACTGTAATATTATTTAAGGAAAATGTAGTATTAATTTCACTAATGAGGCAAACAATAGCGTCAGAGCTATTACAGAAAGCTTAATTATTCCTGAACAAATTGAATATAAGCTAAAACCTCAATTATAGCTCAATTTTTGACATATGCTTAGAGGAAACACATGAAGACATGGTAAGAATCTTTGTTTAATATATATGCAATCTTCTTATGAGTAATGTTCAGTTAAACACATAAATAATACTCCTTTAATTTCGAAACTTTTATTGTAAACTTGAAGACAAATGACTTTAATTTTTCGCTAAAGACTTATTTGTTCATTGAATTTAGAGTTAATAGTGATGAAGATTAAGTAACACTAAAGCTAAAAAACAAAGTTTTAATAATTTGGTTGTCATAATGTTGGTTATAAATTGAAATTAACTTTTAATGGCAGTAGATTTTGAAACATTAGGTACCAGTAATTGAATTAAATTTTGAAGTTTAGCTGTAACTCGTAACAAGGAAATTGAATGACTGACTTTGACTCTAAAGTTTTGGAAACTAGAAGAGAAGACGAAAAAGTTTCTGTTAAAATACTGTATAATCTTAATTTGTTCTCTAAGTCAAAAATAATGATTTGGTAATTTTATCATTGTGATATCAAATCTATTAAATTGTTGAGTCGCGTGCTATCATTAAGTTTCGAAGCTCTAAAACTATCATTTTTATGCATTACATGTTTTAACACTGATCTAAAAAAGTTTTGCAAAGAAATAAATGCATGTTTAATGCATAAAAAAGTTTTTATCAAACTTTTTGCCGCAAATGATTGGAAGAAAGAGATCTGTTTTAACTTTTCGATTATAAAAACGAAGTTCTGATATCTTCGCATAAGTTTTTAAAATGGACTTTTTACAACCATTTCTTATCTGAGTATTGAGAGAGACCTAAAAATTTGCCGTAAACTTGATTTCTGGCTTCAAAACGTTTAGTCACTAACAGTCAAAACACATTTATCTATGACTCTAAGTTTCTCTATCCAACAATCGATAACATTATTTATGACATCAATTTGAGTCGCAATGAAATTTATTTTCTGTCATATAATTGCATTTTAAAGTCAGTCAAATGATATATGTATTCAACTTAACAATTATTATTCTGGATATATTTTTACAGACTTGAAAACATAGTTTTAAACATTTTCGATGTAATTATAAAATGTTAAGAAGCGTTTATCACAGCTTGAAAAAGTCATACATTTATTCAAATCAAACCTACAAAAATGTTAGTATTTACCGAGAAATTAATTCTTCCGGTAGTTATCGTTTCCTGACGATTAATCTTCAATTGAGCCTAGTCTATAAATCAATTTGCACAATATTTGAGGGGAAATTCGGGTATAAATTACGAAATAGAAATTCGAGAAGTTCTTCCTTCAGTGAATCATCTATTGTCTTATAGTATAGAAGTTGTTATGCCATGAGACGGACTATAACTCACGAGAATATATAGCCCTAAAGTTATTTTATTAAATCGTAAAGCTTTTAGTATCATTTAAATTATGGCAGTTATAAATAATAATTAAGAATCTGTTAACTGCAAAAAAAACGTTATAAAAAATAATAGGATGTAATAAATTCAAAGTTGAATACCTATTATTCATCTGTAAACTTGAAAAATGATTGTTTTAGAGAAGGAAATAGGATAAGGATTTTTCACTAAAATTGTTTGCCAACAATAATTTGACTAATTATTAAAAGCATTATTTAATTGAAAGCTTTTAGACATAAGAAAGTCTTAATCATCTCAATTATGATTTAAACAGAATGTGAAATGAGGTTTAGTTTTGTTCATTTCAATCGTTTAGGATTGACTCTTCAAACATATCTATTGTAATATAATTTATCGAGTTTAGCAACGAACCCGCCTATAGTGGACTTCTGCTTAGAGTGAGCGCTTTTTCTCTGCACAAAGCACTCATTTCATCAAAATCATAGCCGTTTAGAGTGAATGTCAGTTACAGTAGACGTTTTTGGCTGTGCCGATCCGTCCACCGTAAACCGGTTAGACTGTACTTCAGTGGGCATGAAAATCCTCGAAAAGCCATATGATAATTCGAATTTAAAAAGTTTCATTTAATTTATAAAATATAATGTTCAGTAAGTTTAAATTAAATAAGTTTTGTAACAAAAGCGGTTAGTTTTCAAACTTTTATTGATGAGCTCAAAATGATAGATAATTTGTAAATTTTGGAATATTTTCTCATTAATGATGTCAATGACAAATAGGCTTTTAATTTTTGGCTTGTGTCTTATGAAATTCCCATAATTGCTAATTGAATTGCTGAGGAGAGATAGCAATAAGGGATAGTCCTATATCTCGATTACATATTTTGAAATAACATTTTGAGGCTTTTTCAAGATTCCTGACTGAATAAAAAGGTTCCCGAAATGATTATGAGTGTTCAACAATTAGAGCTATCTTTAAAGATAAAAAAGTCTGTTCTTAATTATTAATGTCTTTAGATTAAACGAAAGCACAGAAAGCATTTTAGATATAACTCCAGTATTAAGATTGATATTACATGACTGACTGCAATAAAAATTAATTGATAAATGCTTTAATTTAATTAAAACGACAGAGCATCAGATTTATGAGCCTTTGTTTACTAAAATCCATCATTTTATTCAACACAACTTTCAATGCGAGCGTGTCATTCAGTTTAGTAATAATTGAAACTGAAATTATTTTTATTTTTTGAAAACTAATTTAATAGTTTAAATGCTAACCATTTCATTGTCTTTTGTATGTCTTCAGGTTTTAATACTAACGTGAGATTTGATAACTCTTAAAACATATTAGAATAGCCTCTTTATAACATGTGTAAGACCTTAAGCTTTTTTTAATTAATAATAATACAGAACATGAGTTGGTAACCTAACTGGTCTAGCGGACCAGGTCCAATATAACTGAATATATCAGATGAAAGAAATAGTTTTGAAACTAATATTTTGGTTAACTGTAAATGTTTGTATTTGTCAGATAATGGTGCATATGAGCACAAATAAAGTTGTAAGTTCGATTATTAAAGTTTGGGGACCTATATTCATCGGTTTCATTGCAATGAGCGTCAGTCAATATAAAATAATCTTAAATAAAGTTAATTGAAATTTCGTGCTTCAATTAAAATTCATAATAAAATGAAGTGTCCAGTCTCGCATAACAATACGTAGACACTTGTTTCTTTCTTGCTAGGCTTCTGATAACGCTCATTGTTATTCATTTCGTAAGCTTACAAAAAATAAAGGCTTTTGGAAATATGTTACATGTATTATTGCAAACACGCACTGTAATAATACATTACACAGTTAATTTGATAGGAGCCAGTCTCTCAAAAGCCAGTTTAGCCGAAAAGTTTAGTTTGTTTGTTTTCCTATTCTCAGTTTAGACTTTGAAAAATCCCCTCTATTTTCAGTCATTACGAAGAGCTCGAAATTTAAGAATATAAGTTTCTCGTACACAACTTAATTAAAGTGTGTAAAAGTACTCATTATCGACGTAATAAATTCTGAAGGCTTATGAAACAACGATATACTGTAAATAGGAGTTGTTAAGCCAAACTATTAAATATAAAAAAATAAGTCTTATACTATTATTCAAAACGCATGATTAAACATTTTCATAACTACTACCAAGCTAAAAGTTATACATTTTTTAAAATTTCAAAATTGAGCTCACATATTAACGTAAATGAATCTAGAAAATCTAGTATTTAATCAGATGTTTTTAGTCTTATCATTTTCTATTGACTATTGGTGCTTAAGCTTTTATCTAAATCTGTTGATTGCTATCAAGTTTTTTGTTTCAGTAAATATGAACTCGCAAAACCTAAAGTTTAGGGATGAGAAAATCAGTTATAAACTTGGTTTTAGCCTGTTTGAGTTAAATTGACTAGCTAAAGTGCCGTTTTACTAAACTAACTTCTGCAAGACTGACACCGATCCTTAGGTTTAAGGTTAGGTCTGCTTCTATTGGTATTATCTAAACTGGAATGAATATGAGGATAATTTGCAGCAATACGTGTAGCATAGCGTACAAAGCTAAAATAAATAATTTGATTTAATTCTCAAGATAATTTTGCTGGACAACGTTATCAGGTTCATCTTGAAGTCACAAAATTCTTTATGCTCCGGCTGAAAAAGCCTAAAACAAAAAACTAAACTTAATCTATAGTATATCCGAAAAGCCTATGGATAAGAGAAGCGTTGCATTGTTGACAGCATGTAACTTACTCTAGTTCAAGTGTGAATTAGAGGCAGACACATCCAGTTTTCTAATACAAATTCAGAATCTATTTGTTTCTAATTTTCATTTCAAGTAAAGTAGGGAATGAATAATGGCGATATGTTTCGACTTACTAGTAATAACTGATATGAATGTACGTCCAAAATATGAGAGAAAATTTGTTATCATTTTCTAAAATGTTGATTTCATACTTTGAACGCGCATTCATAAGAGTTATTAATAATAAGATTGAGCACACTTATATTAAAATGATCTGTATGTGCTTCGAATAGTGCAAGACTTCTTCCCTTATCCACTTGCTTTCCGGACATAGTAATTAAATTCAACTAATTCATAATATGCAGAATAGTATTGAATAATGCTACCTATTTATGTCGCACACGAGTTTTGCCTGGTTTGCAGTGGTATCGATATTCCCAGTTCTTGTAATATAGGCGACTAATGCTTTAAGTTCTGTAACTTGTGGGCCAAAGAAAGGATTAGAGACAAGCGTGAGTACAACGACCGAAGAATTTTGGCTAGATTATTATCACACTTATGACCTCTTTCATAATATATCTCAGAGTTTCTGTCAATCTCCTAATTTATCGAATTAGTACTGGTATTATTTTCTAACGAATCACTTTTTCAGACAAAACTTCTCTAAATTTCTTGGACTATAATGTGTAGTACTTCTTGAACTATATTAATACTTGTAACAGATTAAATAGGTTTGATAAAATCAGTTAATGTTGTCATCCTTAAAGTTATTCGTTGTAGACAGGACATCACTGCATTTATTCTGCGATGAATCATTCTCGTCGTATCAATAGCTCAGCTCCTTATTAGCCGTTTTTGGTTACTTTATAGCATATAAAAATATTTTCATTTATCTATACTTCAATCAAACTTTAAGCATTTAATACTCAAGTTATTTATTTTGCGAAATTTCAATGTGATTTCTTAATTAAAACAAAGCTTATTGTTCAGAAGTGATTCATAGGTGTGATAATTGATACATGTATTTTTAGTTATGGTTCCGTTAATGATTGATGTAGGGTTTGGGTTACCCTCAAATTTTTCCTCTATTTCTGTTAGTTTTAAAGACTTAACAACTTTTGCTAGTTAAGTGGCACTTAAGAAGCGAAGCCTTTAGAAGAGACTGACGTAGGGCTTTTCCGCTAGTATCAAACATTGTTCTAATACGTTTAATGAAATTTTATTGCTATGAAAATAGCAGTATTTTAATTTTAAAAGACAATAAATAAATTTGTTTTTGAAAGGTGAAACAGTATTATTTTAGAATAAGATCTTGAGGCTTTTTCAAAATTGTTAACTGAATAGATTGTTCTGAAATGATTATGAGCGTTCAACAATTAGGATTATCTTCCAAGATAAGAGTTTATTCTCCATAATTATCGATGTCTTTAGACTAAACGAAAGCACAGAAAGTATTTTAGATATGACTTGAGGATTAAGATCGACATGATATGGCTGGCTGCAGTCAAAATTAAATGAAAATGGTTTCAATTTAATTAAAATGACAGAATATCAGAATTATGAGCCTTTGTTCACTAAAATCTACAATTTTATTCAACACAACTTTCGATGCGAGCGTGTCATTTAGTTTAATGATAATTGAAACTGACATGATTTTTATTTTTTAAACATTAATTTAATAATTTAAATGCTAATCATTTCATTGTCTTTTGTATACCTTCAAGTTTTAGTATCAATCCAATTCTATGTGTTTTATATTATTTACAAGTTCTTAATGTTAAATAAATATTTGATTATTCTTAAATATATTAAAATGACTTCTTTATTGCCCTAATAAAACTTTAAGCTATTGTTATTCACAATAGTATTGAAATTAAACTTCAGTTTAATTCAACTAAATTCAATATGAAATTCTCAAATTATCTGAAAATTAATCCCTTATTGCAGTGAATGCTAACATTCAAGTCTAGACCGGATATTCTAATTGTGAGATTAAGTTTAATGAGCTTAAAATTCTGCTCAAGCTTATTTTCTTTAATAAGTAATTAAAGCTTTAGATCAAAACTTTAAGAATTCAAAACTTATCCAAAATTATTGCTATGCACTTAGAGACCACGATTTTCGGGCGTTACTTTTAACGAAATTCGGAGGGTCTTTTCGGGTGTTAATTTTAAAAGTAAATTTCGGGAGTTTTCGGGTTTCATAAAAAATTTTATTGATTCGATTGTAACTACATGTACAATTAGTTTGACTAATAATTAGAAAAATGACACTTGATATCACCATTCAAATATAATATAGTAGATCTTTTGAGGTTTTCAAGATAAAGTTTAGTCCGTTTGAAAGTTAAAACATTACGAAATTTGCTAAAAGATCTTTCAGCGTCTAAACTTCCAAATGTAATGCATAATAAATTAAGAGCAACTATTGACAAATTATGATCTGATGTTCTTTTCTTTTTAGACATATTTATTTGCTTTTATTTATCATAAATATCAAGATAAATATCTATCAAAACAAAATCACGTGTACTTTTGAGGACTTTTTTATTTATAAGTTAGGGATTTCATACTTCTAAAATTAGGAATTTTCGGGGATTTTCGGATTTTACCCGAAAGCATATTAGCTAAAATCGGCAGGAATTATCGGGAAAATTCGGGTTTTATCCGAAAATCGTGGTCTTTATATGCACTCAAACTTGTGAATCATCGTTTATAAGATAAGTATCAGTAAGAGACCAAACAGTTTTTATAAAGATTAAAAAACTTTAATTTTAGTTCTATGTCTGGATAATTATCTGAAATGAGGATATTCTTTAATATATTGACGGTGCGTGAAGCCGTTATTATTTTGTTTTCCAATTGTTATAAAACTATGAGGAAAAATCTTGAATTATAAGAAAAATACAAAAATAGTAACCAACCAAAACAATCAAATTTGTTGAATTAAGTAATTCAATGGTTTTTTCTTCAGAATATGACTTGAGATCTATACTGGATCTAATCTAACTCTAATGTCACGTGAACCCAAATTATACTCTTGCGCTATGCGCTATGAAATATAATTCGGATTCGTGAGCGTATATTATCGCATTGGAACTATACTATCATATCCATATGTAATTTCAATCAGAGATACGACAGTATAGTTCCAAAGCGACGATATTATACTATTTGTAGATAATCTATTGATATAAAGCTATTTTAATTTGATACTGAGTTAAATTATCAAAAGAAGAAATGACTCGAAATCGGGTCGTCAAATTTTATAAGAATATTTCAGATAAACCGAAACTTTATACAGTAAAATATTTGATGGCTGAAGGTATGCCTCGCAATTGCATATATAGCAGTTATAGTGAAGAGCATAAGCTAACTGTGAGCTGAGCTGCGCTGCGCTTGAAGCTCAACTTTAGCTGTCTTCGAACTTGTAAGCTCGAGTTTCAAGCTCAGACTGTGATGAAGAGGCGCAGCTCAAGCCCTAGCTGTTGGGCTTCAAGCTCAGCCCATTTAAAGCTTATTTAATAAAGCAAAGAGCAGTATTAACTGTTTCATAGTAATGAATATTGAATTGCTTCTTATATGTTAGCAAAATAGACATTAAATTATGTCTATGGTTAGAGATTCCAGACCAATGCTCTTTGCTACGGATAATTACCAAAACATAGATCTAAAATGAATTTTTTAATTCTTCATAAAAATTGACTTGTCTTACTGATATTTGTTTTGTAAGCGACTATTTACGAGTTTCAGTACATAGCAATAATTTTATTATACACTGTAGTCTTATTGACAAAGATTTATATAAAGTCAATATTTTTCCAAAGTTGATATCATGGTATTTTTCCCTTTAGAACTGTTTAAATATGAATTACTTAAATTATTTAATGCTAATGTGTATTATATAATTGAAAAGCTCTTCTTTCAAGCTTTAGAATGTATATTAATATTTACATAAAAGTCTTAAAAATAAGAGAAAAATACGTGAATATAAATACGTGTATTTTTTCACGCATTCAAAAATAAGTTGACACTAAAATGAATCCCAATTAAGATTTTTAAAGGAGAAATGTTAGTAGATTAAAGTCTACATAGATAATATTTAGTTCTTAACTCTTAATTTAAAGACAATTTTGTGAACAAAGTGCCTAAAACTTGGTAGTTAAGCTAGTCCAAACGTATCAAAGTAGTTATCGATTATGGGATGAATAAAAGTATCCGAAAAACTGCCCAGAATAATCTTACTCCTGAGGATGTCAAGAAAATTATTAATAAATCTAAAGCTTTCGATGCGAACAAGACTTTACCTCGAGGAGGCCGTAAAAGCTTCATAACACCTTGAACTGATAACCAAATAAAATGGGAGGCTGTCTTTGAAAAGAAAAATATCAGCCCAAGAAATTAAAGAAAATCTAAATCTTAACATCATTAAGAGTAGGCTAAATGAAAGAGGTTTCACGGAAGAATTGCACGAAGGAAACCATTCGTGTCACCGAAAAACATAAAGAAGAGATTTTCGTTTGCGAGACAAGATGTAAATATGCCATCTTCTTGGAAAAAGATAACTTGGTCTAATGAATCTAAATTTCGGATTTGAAGCAAGGAACAGATCATTTGGATGTGGTAAAAGAAAAATGAGGCCTTTAAGAAAGATAACACTATCGGAAACAGTTGATCACTCTCTATATATTATGGTTTGGGGTTTCTTTTCTGTTCACGGACTTGGACGTCTGACTGAAATCAGTGGCCGAATAAACGTATATCAATACAGAGGTATGCTGACTGGAAAAGAGAAGATCCATCCACTATGGGGACGTGGGTTCCTACCGATCTCAACAAAAGCGATATCACTCGGTAGGTCTTCTCGGGTAGAGCAAGTTTTATAGCAGGCATTTTGCTGCAAACTCAAGCGTTTACGAGATATGGGGATCCGAAGTTTGAACGAACAAGTGCATTTTTCTCGAGACTCTTTAAGCCTATTCTTATCGTACTATCGCCAATAAATGTTGAGCCTTACCACAGAAGAAAAATATACTCAAAGGCCATATATGGTCAGTCATTTTCGAGATCAAAACTAAAAACAAGTAACAACCTCAGGCGAAATCTGGGATGAAGTGTATATAGGGCCGAGAAAAGTTGAGAAGGGACACTTCTACTTCCACCGAAACAAACTCAACTAAAGACATATAGGGAAGCACTATTAACTGTCCTCACTGTCTGATGGAGCAGGGAGAAACAATTTGTCAAGCTTCTGGGCGGGAAATAATATCAAGGACTGATGCTGCGCCCAGGTTCCTCAAGGAGATTTGACTCAAGTAGCTCGACATACAGGGCCACTTGATCTCAGCTCTCTGGGGATTTCAGCTAAAGAGTCTATGCTCCTTTCGTTCGGATTCACTCGGCACCGCTCCGCCTCAAGTATATACGTTTTAGTAGATATGGCCAAACGCGGTGCCGAGTCAGTCTTGTACCACTGCTGTCAATGCAAATGTGGTTTGAGGATGGTCGGATGTTTTACTCACGTTATGACCGTTCTTTGGTTCTTCGAGTATGAGTTGCACATATCTGAGATTCCAAGTCCCATAGAATCCTTGGGTGGGATTTGGGTGACTTTGGAATCCACTAATAGCGAGCGATATTGATGAAATTTGTCATTTTTAATTGTTTTGATCACTTTTCTTGTTTTTCCTATAACTTAAGATTTTTCTCATAGTTTTGTGATAATCGGAAAGCAAAATAATAACGGCTTCATGCATTATGAATATGATATATGACTTGAGAACTAGACTAGATGTAATCTAACTAACGTCACGTGAACCCGAATGAGACTCTTTTCAATAGTGCGTTATGAAGTAGAATTTGGATTTGTGGGCATATATTTACACATTTTGTATACATTCTTTTGATATAAAATATTCTAATTTCTTTGATACTGAGTTAGATTATCAAAAGTTATACCATCAAAAGAAGAGATGACTCGAAATCGGGTCGTCAAATTCTATAAGAATAATTCAGATAAACTACAATCTCATACTGTAAAGTAGTTTTAGCTGTAGGTATGCCTCGCGATTTCATATATAAATATAATTAAAACAGATCAGAACTGATCTACTACTAAAGAAAAGTAAGGGTCGCTGTTTCCAAAAATTGTCAACATAAAAAGGCTAAAAGCTTTATTGAATAATGAATCATAGGTACAAGTAGACTCTCTCTGAAACTGCACGTAATCTATCTGTGGACAGAACTATCAAATGTTGGTTCAAATAGAGGTCTATCCGCAAACAAAATTGCCAAAATATACCAGAAATCAAGAGATAGTGGTTAAGATTCAATTCGCTTGATCTTATCGCTATTGTAAAAATTTTGATTTAGTTAATTGTGCCGAAATACCCTAGCCCAACAAAACTTCTTTATTGCTCGATTGAATATTTTTCCGTTATTTGTATCGAATGGTTTACAGGAATAGTTGGTGTACCAAAGGTACTGGTTATTTCATAGCACGAGTAAAATTTTGCTTCAAAAAAGTTGATTTAAATATCAAAAGAAGTATTGTTAGTTTTACTAAAAGAATTCGAATATCTGCTGAATTGTGCCACCTTCAGTTATTTATGAGCTCATTTATATTTCTAATATAATGTAGTGTTTCTGTACGAAATTCATATTTTTCAAGAAATATGATCGTAGCTAAATATGAATTAAAATTTTGTCCAAGGTATTAAGGCGACTGAAAAGCAATTGCATATTCATATCTTATCAATGAATAGAGTTATAAATATTTTTACAACAGATTATTACACACTTGTTAATTTGCTTCTTTATGACGTAATTAATTTGGATTTAACTGCTTATTATCAGTCATATAGTAATAGTTCCAAATAATGACTCTCTTCGAGTCATTCTTACCAAAGACACACACACACACACACACACACACAGAGAGAGAGAGAGAGAGAGAGAGAGAGAGAGAGAGAGAGAGAGAGAGAGAGAGAGTTTATAAAGTGCCATGAATTACTAGACTCTATTATTCCTAAAATTTCCAAGATATTAACTAGAATAGCCGATCCGAATTCAATCAAGATCAGACAAATATACAATCTTCATCATCAATTTCGGGATGAAGGGCGTACATCGTGCCAAGATGAGTCGCACAATGGGATACTTTGCTTTTCAACAGATGAAGAACATCAATATTCACTTTAAAAACTCTCAGATTAATG
Source organism: Archegozetes longisetosus (assembly GCA_018873245.2). Taxonomy (NCBI): domain Eukaryota; kingdom Metazoa; phylum Arthropoda; class Arachnida; order Sarcoptiformes; family Trhypochthoniidae; genus Archegozetes; species Archegozetes longisetosus. Next base: position 4,016,609 of record JAEMBT020000007.1, read on the forward strand.
AAGACATTGAATCACAGAGGAGTTACCTTTTTAGTTAGGGATAATTAAGTACTCAACAGCTCTTAAAGAAGCTATATGTGTGTAAAGTATTATCACGTTGGATGCCATACACTTTTACAGCTAATCAGAAAGAACCTCAAGTAAATTTTTTAAAAAAGAGCACTTTCTAAGGTATAACCATATTCTCTAGTTCACAGATAGAATTGTAACTATCAATGAAACTTGGGTAAAAAGTTTTGACCCTCAGCTTCAATATCAAAAGAATATCGATATCCCGGAAAGGAGCTATATGCTTGATTTTCAAATATTAAAATCCTTAAGTGTGTGCAAATGTCCTTAAATTTAAATTCAGATCGACGAAGATAGAGCTAACGTTGAGAGAATGGAAGCATATGATGACAGTGACATCTCATCAAAATCAGATACCGAGTAATCAAATTTTTCCGAAACATCAAAATGTGAGCAATGATGTATGTCTAATTTATTGAAAGAATAGTATTTCCTTATATACAATAACACTGAATTCGGCATCCTATAACGTTACACTATAATGTGAGACTATACAAGCATCAAAATTTCAGGAATTTCTTGACTAAACATTAATGGAAGGAAATCAAAGTACTCCCATATATCTCTCATTTAAACCCCAGTAATTACAACGGCATCGCTAGAAATAAAAGGCCAAATAACAGTAAAGTGCTTGCAAATGAATTTGATTTGGAAGTTGCTTATCATGAAGTTATTCGTAAAATTGATTTATAAATATACCACCATTTCAACATAAAGACTACTAAATCATTAGGAAGTTGTCATGAAACTTGGAATCAATTACATTGCATAATACTAAAATATCTGTTTCTATAAGGAGATATGAATATGCAGTTACTTTTCAGTCGCCTTAATACTCGTCAGGGGATAATGTTAATTTTTGCCCTTAGTTCGATTATGCTATTATTTGGTATGCAAATTGGTTACTCAAAGACGACATAGTTTTGCTTTTAACATATCTTAATCACTTGACATTAAAACCCACAAAAACAAATAATGTTCCCTCTTTAATATCTCAACAACGTAATTAGCATAGCAGATGAAACTTTGAGGGCTAATAGTGACATAATAGATGATTTAAATGAATATAAGAGGCTTCGTAACATCACTCTTAATGTATTGCTATTATGAATTAAAAAGATTGAGAGAATGAAATATTTTATTTCGACTGCGTTACCCTAGGTGTTTTAACCAAGTTTCTCTAATATTACACGTGGCCCATCTCTAAGTATATAATCTAAAATTTATTAGGTTCAATCAGTTGGGATAATATACACGAATTTGAGGAGAATGGCAAAACAATTTGACAATCGAAATCGTCTCTTAGTTTTGCATGAATATGGGATCAAATCAATTAAAATACTTGACTTATTAACTGGGATACCCTCAATTTATGATCATCTGAAGCGATTTCCGTCAGTATCTGGCAGATTATCGAAGATTTAACTGAGAAAAAAACTGAAAAATTGGCGATATAGGATAAGCTATATATACCATATGGAGACAGTTTTCACGCCTATGCCGGGCCAACTTTAACTCTGTATTTAAGCTCGAAGAGAGCGAATTAGGTACTAGAGTTGTTTATAGAAACATTATTTAAAGTGTTATTTGTAACTCAAGCTTGTTATAATTGAATTGGAACAACTTTAGATAAAAATATGAATAATTATAATTACCGACAATTTTTTGGACTGCACTGTACAATAGTCTATATCTCCAGCCATATACTGAAGAAAAAACCACCGAATTGCTTAATTCGGCAAATTTAATTGTTTTTTCCCTATAACTTAGGGGTTTTCTCATAGTTTTATAATAATCGAAAAACAGAATAACAGCTTCACACATCTTGAATGTGGTAAGACTTATCTACTTTTCAGATAATTACCAAAACATAAATCTAAAATAAAATTATTTTAATCTTCATAAAAATTGATTTGTCTTTTACTGATATCTGTTTTGCAAACGATTATTTGAGTGCATAACGATAATTCTGGATAAGTTTTGAATTCTTAGTTTTGACCTAAAGCTTTAATTACGACTGATTTATGAGTGAAAATCTTCCTCATAAGTTAATTGTGATTTTTGTCTATTAATTTTGATTTCGAAACTAAGACATTATTTTTAATTAACATTAATTGTTTTATTTGTAACATTGAAGCTGTATTTTATAATTATTCAACTCCATACACATTTCAAAAAGTCATACAAATCTTTATCATATCAAGACTACAATTTGTACGAAATTTCTATTTTTCAAGTTAACAATTTATGAAACTAGAGAACAGTTTGTAAGTAGTCAGAGTTTTATGAAGTCGTCACTGGTAACACATTTACGTCAAGTTTTCACTTAAAAGAATAGATAATGAGAAAAAATCTATTTATACAGCTATGATCAAAACAACTAATTTGAATAACAATTTAATTTTCACTAAATTTATTGCTAGTAAACAATTTAAGCTTAAAAGTTTTTAGTATTTGTCAAATTTAGCAACGACAAAAGTCTTATAGTTGATTATTTCAATTGTTTCATCATTTGTTTTGAGAAATTTATGAAATTATGAGTCATAGACATTAGTGAAAGAGTTTCGCATAGGCTCGAGTCGAGGCTCAAGTTTTTAAGCATTAAGCTGGTTTAAACGAACAGAGTACTGTACTAAAGAGGGAACCGATTAATCGCTGGGATTCCGATTTCAAAAATTATTTTTACAGCATGTATGTCATGTCATGACATCTTCAAAAAATATAGTTAAAAATGCTGACCGCCAGTCATGTAGAAGTTGTGCCCTTTTGAAAACCTCTTTTTCAATAAGTATCTGAAACGACATACAATAATACAATATAAAGAGAACGTTTAGAACATTAAATTATTAAAATTCAATTATAAATGAATTAAATAAACTTCTAAGCAATATTCTTGAAGCCAGAGAAATAATTAAAATTTTTACAAATAATAAATTAATGAACACGGTATATTTGGCTCAGAAAAAGCAATATCAGATAATAATGCTTTCTAACATAAATATATTATTTATGAAATTATATCAATGAAAATGAAAAAATTCATCTTCAAAGAAGTGTTTTATGCATAGAGATGTTGAAAAATGACTGCATTTGATAATAGCATAGCTGTTACAGGAGCAAGTATTTCCTGATACATTCTTAAAGCATTAATTTCAATATTCAAAGGTATAGGTTTTGTTCCTTAATATTTTTGATAGTATGAATGCATTTCATTTTAATGATAAAATATTATAATATATTTTTAAGATGGCATAACTTTTACATCATTCGCGGTCAGCATTTTTAACTATATTTTTTGAATATGCCATGACATGACATACATGCCGTAAAAATATTTTTTGAATCGGAATCCCAGCGATTGATCGGTTCCCTCTTAAGTATAAAGTCTTTAGAAACACATCTTGGTTGCTTTTCCTCATCAAAATCGTCAAAAAAAGCTTTTTTGTGGACATTCAGATCTATATCACTTAAGTTTAATGTTTCACTAGTTTCTTTTGTTAATGTTTCGGACATTTGCGATCTTCAAGAGATAATCAGTAGATAATAAGAGATACAATAAAACATAAAAACTATTTGCTATCGTAAAACGTTGACATGAATCTTATCTGTATTTGAGGCTTGCAATTATGTTCTATTATAAGAGATTGATTGGCAGCTTCACGGAAAAAGAGCTGTCCTTATGTGACATTTTATGAAGAAAGACTAAATGCGTATGTTTAGGGAATTCTAGCATTAAATTGCTTGATAAAACAATAGATTCCTTCACAACAACACAATTATTATTCAATCAACGTCGAAACAATTGCGTTATCATTGCACAAGACTTGAGATGATCTAAGACGCGAAACGTTAGTAAAAAATCCTAAATCATACGATCAGAAATGCGTAGATTTAAAGCTGAAATGAGAATATTTATAACTTTTTATGGACTTTATTTAGTCCAAAACCATCTTTTAATCAGTCTTAACATGCTTAACCAGATGTATTTTTACACAAAAACTCGTAAACTTTTCTTTTTTATATCGAAAGATGTAATAAGAAAAAAGTTATTAATTAAAACAAGAAGTCTTTCAAAGAAATGAATAGCTAAAACCTAGTGTTTCCGTAAATATATTTAAGTTAATGATCTACTTTGTGATGAGTTTAACATGGTATATCTTAATTTTATATGTTATCTAAGCATAGGATTATACTACAAGTTAATCGCTTGGAAAAACTATAACTGAAACAGTATTACCGGCCATAGTAACGACGATATTCTCTATTATTAAATTTTCATATATTCTCACAATTGGAATGTTGTCGCAATTTTCATGAATATTATAGAGAAAAGTTTTAGAGAACTTTCAAGGCTTCATGTTTAGAAAGAATAACAATTAAAGAGAAAGACAAATTGAAAGAGGAACGTCTTTGATACAAATTAAACTTAATATTACATTTCGAGCCAGTTGTTTGTATGCATTATTTGATATATAATTTAGTATTAATGTTTATTCAAATTTTCTCAGCATTTAGAGTGTACGAGATACTTTTAACGTCACTAATGCTTGTATTAACATAATAAATACTCTCATTGTTTTTGAATTTGGCTTCTGTATTAAGTTTTATCTGTTATTACGACGCCTTTGAACGTTTGCAATTAAATTTAAATGACATATTAATGAAGATTATATGTATTTACTATTATTATAGCTTAATATTTTATTATTTATTTCTAATGTTCATTTCTTCTCAATAAGAGCTATTATTCCCTGAATGTTTAATTTAGTTAAAAATTTATCTCAAATAGCGTTTCAACTCACTTAAAATTTATTTTTTGTTTAATATTTTTCTCGAAACTTTCCTCAGCTTAATATAAATTTAAATCATATTAAATTAGAAAACTTGTTTGTAAGAATGAGTAATCGCATACTATTGTTGAATTATTTTGAACTTTTGATCAAACTCTAGAATTATTTGATGGACCTCCCTCTTTCATCTTAATCGTTGGATGTTAGATTCCTTGTGTCACTTTTCATGGTTCTTGTGGTCATATAATTTGTCCTATTGTTTAAAAAATGTACTAATGGCTCACTATAATATAATTAATAGTTTCTTGTTTATAAAGATAGAAAATGTGCCAAAAATATGACACTCATTTAGAGAAGATGACTGTTTAATGCAATTAAGAACTAAATACAAAAAGTTTCTAAGTAGGATAGACAGTTGAGTAATAATTTACAGAAGCACTAAGCAATCGAAATATTACTACTGGTTAAAATTCCAAAATTCTTAGTTTATCAGTTTGTCATCTTAGAGATTTGCAATCAAAACGCAAGGCTTTGTGCATATATTACTATTTCAGTTCAAAATTACATGGAGTCTGGAGAGAATTTCTATTGTTATCATAGAAAGAGTTGCTTTGCAATATTTGTTTTGCGTCAAATTGTCTAAATATTTGCGATAACGATGCCATGCGTTGCAAGCATGATACTTATTCTGATTAAAATATTACTATCGAGGAGTCCAAGACATGTCTTTAATGTCTACGTGCGAGAATTTGAGCCAAGAATTTTTGATATCGAAGAAAGGATAGTACTGAATAGATTGCAATTCAATGTTTTAATTACAATGAGAAGTCTGATATAAATGTTTTTTACTAACGATCTAAAGAGTTAATAATTTGATGGTCACGTCGACTTAAAGAATACAATCATAGATATCTTAAAGCAGTAACGATTACGAAATTATTTGTTGATCTTAGACTTGAGATGTTGAAACTATTTGCACCCTACTGATTGTTAAGAACCCGCAATATTGCATATTCGTTATAAGTCTTATCTAATATTTATGACTGACTCATCTGATTACTGCGTCTCTTTGGTTATTGATAGGCATATATTAAGTTTAGTTTTAATGTTTTAAAACAAATATTAGTTTTCACTAATGAAAATTCACCCATTTTTAAACTGTTTAAAATTTTCTGCTAGTACTGAAAGTCGATTCATGTTTAATAGATTTAAAGCCCAAATGCATAAAAATCAGTTTTTGATAAATGATGAACAAAATAGCTTAACTCTTATATTAAAACTAGTATTCAAATTGAAAACCTCATAAGTATTGCATACAGAATCTCTAGCTGACTTGAAAATCTGTAATTCAAACTTTGACACTTTTTTGAGGTCTAATGAGATAGTTTGAGCTAAGGCTTGAGCTTGGGTTCAAACGATTAGAAATTTAAATGGATTATCTAATTTGTATATGATTAATAATAAACGTTGTAGACATACCTTTGGCACATGAGTGCCATCAAAACAGTTCGATTATCAAATAAATAACCATTGATATTTGAGCCAAAGCTCAAGGAGAAGTTCAAAGAAAAAGCCCTTCATTATTCAGTTTGTATCAATGCATGATTCACGTTATCAAAACTAGAACAACTAATTCCTTTTCGATAATAAGGATGAGAGATATTGAATTGACAAATTTGATCGCTTGCTCTGATCGAAAATTACCAAGATTTTCTCAATAGACTTCAGACTTTTATGACATAATTCAGAGTCCGAACTGAAACTTCGATAAAAAATTGCATAAAAGCTTCATAACTGTTCGAATTGATTTAGAAAATGAGCGACAAGCGTCGAAATGATCATCTCATTGGTTGTGTCACTACTTGTTGTTTAGTGCTCATCTCTTACTAGTGCTAGTTGTTTAGTACTCTCTCTTATTTTGAGTTTACCTTAATTACACAGTAATAAAAAGAAATGATATTTGCTTAAACTGAATTCTGTTTGGTTAAGTGGTGAAAGGTTTCTATTGATAGCAGTTGAATATTTGGTAAGAAAACAAAATTGATTACAAACTGTATCCCACTTGGGTCGATAAACTAAGGTTTGTTAAAATTTGAAAATATTTTTATTAATTTACAATAAGTTAATTTATGCAAAAGGAAACAGGTACTAACTTTTGACACATTTACAAAAAGCGAAAGTTAATGAATAGTGAAAAGTTTGTGCGAAAACTTTTTACAGTTGTATTGCAAACAATAACACATTATTTTGTTTACTCATAATTTAATAAATTAAGCACTATATTCTTTTGTTTTGCTTTCATACCACTGTTAAATGTATAGTCCAATTATAAATAATTGCAATAAACATTTGAAAAGCTTTTCGTTCAATAGAAACATGAATTCCACTTTTAATTATATTATCGAACCATTTTGTTGGATAGCTTTCCACAAGTACTCAAACCATATTATTTTACAGAAAACTTGTTAAAAAGTTTTAATTAGGTTTATTACAAATTTCAAATTTGTTCTAAATGGTGAAGAAATTATTTTTATTTACTTTACGGCAAATTTTCATACATGACAATGAATTAGAGTTTGTGAAAAAAAACAATTTCAGTGGCACTTACATACTTAATATTTTCTAAAACTACTAATAAAACTAATAAAACTTTATTCTTTGAAAATCATGGGATAAGCCGGTTATAATTGATCCTTAGATATCAAGTATATCTTTGAGCCAATAACGGGGAATATTTCTGAAGTAGTGTGAAATTTGGAGAAAGTAAGAAAAAAGTTAGGTATAAGACAAAAGCAGCTTTCTTTATATTTATACTTAATTTATGACTACCGTATCGCGTGCTCTCAACCAATATTTTATGATGAATGACTTTAGAGAGTTAGGTAATTCCCATGAAGGTGTGACCTTCACTAAAATTGCCCTTTGAACTAAATTATATTCATGCTCGATAAGAGCAAAATAACTATTTTATCCCTTCTTATTGATCTTAATTTAACTACTTTCAGATTTCTATTGTCCCGTTTGTTTGTTCTGCTAGCCAAAACTTTTTTCATAGAAAAATATTTATTAAAGCAAAGGGTCTATTCAAAAACGACCACTCATTGAAAAATTTTTCTCAAACTTAAAATTTATTCTCTTTGTTGGTTTGAAACTTAAATTGAATTTATTAAAAATCAAACTGTAGTCAAGTTTCTCTTCGTGATTAAAGGATTAATATTCATATAGCCTTAAGAAAACTTTTGCTAAAGTTTTTTCTAACTATGAATAGAAATTAAATGTAAATTTTAGATTTGCTTAATTTTTTGAGATAAATATTGGTCCAGAAGTTGTATTTTAATAAATAGGTCACTGAATGCAAGACATCGTAATCTTTAAACAAGACATGGATACATATTTTAGTTAATAAACATATATTTTAAGGCCAAAGATCAATCGAAATCGAAAATAAGTGAAAGTAAACATATGCTAATGTGAACTTCAAATTACTCAGAGATGAATAATTGGCTCAGGCAGATTATAATTATAAAATTACTCTTCGAAACAATCCGTTTGATGGATTAGTTGAACAATCTATTTAATAGATGTTTTGCAATAACTTTCCATTTGAACAATTATTAGTAATCTTTAGTTAAGAATATTTATTATAAGCGACACAGCCATGACCAGCAGGGGCTAGTCCCTCGAACATTTTTCAAAACTTAAGTGTGAATCTGTACTGAAAAAAATCTTTAAAACTATATTTATTTGATGAACCAATCGATTGTTAGTTGTTAAACATTAATGAGAGGTTTGATAGCAAATGAACAGATATTTGAATGTGAGTTAGCGTTTGCCTTAACAAATTTGAGCATTTTACTTCAGACTTTTAAACTAAAAATTCTAGTCACGGTACTGATGAGCGAGTAATAAAATTATCAAAGATAAAAATTCCTAATTAATGAGAAACAAAATTTTGAAAATCGACTAATAGCTAGATATGATGAGCAAATTTTCAAATTTTCACTTGAAAGTTAATTAAATAGAGAAGTAAAGATGTGAGTTAGTTTGATATTTTCCTCTGGTCTATCTGTGATTTCTTGAAAGAAACAATTATATAATTAATGCCTTTCTTTTAAGCTATAGCATTTTCTAAAATCTATTCATTGATTTTCAGATCATTAAAACAATGAAAACATAACAGTAAATAAAAACGGAAAATACGAGAACCAAGTAGTAGCAAACTTGAATCAGACAACAATTTCTAAAACAATTTAATTTTAGCTTTTAGCTTATGTTTACAGGTGACAGTAAGATGAATCAGTAAGATGAATCTTTTCTATAAAAAGTTCAAACTACAAATAATAGGTTTTAAATAAATATGACATTTAAGGAAACTCATGCAAAAGATTAAAGTTTCATAAATCTAAACTATTTGTTTCCTATTTGTCTTCCTATTTGTTTCCTCGTTTAGTACTTATTGAGTAAATGGTTAATTTAATGATGATTTAACATGTAAAGGTAAGCTTTGGATGAGATTCGACTAAGAAAAAATTACTGATTAAAGCAAACATTAAACCACACAATTTGTTGCAGGGCTAATAAACCCAATCTTTTATAATCATTTAATTCTAGTATAACTGATAATTACTTGGTTTTATCAAAAAACATATTTTTCATTGCGTATATGTTGAAAGTTTCAGTTAATGTCAATGTTATGAGTATAAATACCAATTTTGAATCTTAATTACATGAAACGAATATATATGAAATTTAATATTTTATCTCAAAAGTAGAGGTTTGTTAGCTTTCTTTTGCTGCACCTCAGAAGGCATCTATTGGACTATCATTTGTTACTCTAGAACTTTCGTGTGTCATATCTCTAAAAAGTTATAAACCATTGAGACTTTTGATCGGATCTATAAAAATATCTAGTTTTCTGATATTAATCTAAGTTCACCAATACTTTTAATTATTGACGGGTTAGGCTTTCGAAATGTCTTACGTGGTATTTTTTATAAATGAAAAGCTTATTAAGCATTTGTTGAACAACTTTAATAACTATGGAGCTTTCGGGAAGTTTTTATGCAATACCGGATTATTTTGAAATGTTTAATTGGAGGAATGACTCAATAATATGATTCTTGCATTCACAACCATTAAGTTTGAAGTTTAATGTCAACAAATAAGATCATAAATAAGCTAAATAATTATTTCATTTAACTTTAATTATAAATGATAAATTTTTTCAAAGACTTCCAAAGAAGTTAATGAAAACTGACTCACGAATGAGTTTGAAGCAAAAAACCCTAATTTGATCCAAAATCATCAGGTGTGTAATTATTGGTAAATGATTCAATAGATAAGGAACCGATAATATCTGTATTTTTCGCTCAATGGGTTAAAAATCCATAAAAGTCTTGTAAACACTATGGAAGTCCAGTGAATAGAACTACTTTTTGGGAAAAGCTAATGCCTTAGGATCCATGCTAAACCCGTACCAGCCTCTCGACTCTCGAAAAATTCTGATTTTCGGAGGACTAACGTTTGCATAATTAGTTTTTCTAACAGTATTGGGCTTTTTTGTTTTACTCGCTATATCAAGTTTTAAGAAAACAGTTTTTAAACTCCGGAGTTGAAACTGAAATTTTGACTAATAATTTCCAAAGTGACGTAAGGTAGGTTTGAGCGAATCTAAGTCAAGACATACATTTACGCGTTTGTTTAAATGACGTAAAGCTTTTCTTTCTGGTACACCTTTTTCTTCGGAGTAAATATTACAAGTGGTTTAACTATAATCATAACTTTAGAGACCTTTCTTACCGGTGAAAGTGAAACGTAGAGCTAGATTCTCATTGTCTCATGCAAACTTTATTAAGCTTTAGATCTAAGTTGAGAGCGAGTAAAAGTTTTCATATATATTTGTATGAAAGTTATATGAATTTTTAGAACACCGTTCAAACTTTTGCCTAAAGTGACATTACGCTAACCTCTAAATATTTTAATAGTTATCGTTAGTGCTACTTCAAAAAAGTTGCTCATCAACTATTTCTTTTTGAGAAACTTTTACTTCACTTTTGTATTACTTCTTATTTCGTACGAACACTAACTGATCGGTGCTGAAGCACAGAATAACATAAGAAGCAGTCGTTTCGTCATTCCACTCTCACTTATATTTCGATCATATGAACTATTAATTTCGTTTGCAAAGTTTAATCAAATTTTTTATGAACTATTTGTTGAAGAACTAAGTCATCGATAGCTCGAGAGAAAACTTCAAATTTTTCAGAGATTTTTTGTTTTTTTTGTCCCGGTTGGTTTGGAAGAAGAATAAGCTTTTTATTCGAGATGAAGATTGACCAAATCAAAAAGTTATGCTATTTTTGATCCTCTAATCAACCGAAAATTTAACAAAAACGAGTAACTCTTTTATCAATCAATATAAATTTTGACAACTTACTCATCAAAATCGAAGTCTTCTCGGAGTTAATAAGAAAGTTCTAATAAATTTGATCGCTTAATAAATTGTATTATTTATTATGACTTTAAATTGGTTTTCTTAATCTCAAGTACAAGCAATTGGAAAAAAGTAAGTTTTTGATATTTTTTGACTCTTCTTTGAAAAGTAGTTTGGATTTAAATGTAGACGTAAAGTTGAGTTTAACATATAGAAATTATAAAACTGAGGCTAACTTGTAATTTGGTCATGCATTTGACAAAAAGTATGTTCGATCCAATCTTATCAAAAGCAATGGAATGTAATGCAATATAAGAATTATTTAAGTAAACTGTTGCTTTTATTCTGCCTGGCAAAATCGGATCATAAGCAAACGTAACTATCTAATGATTTGCAACAATTGCATTATAATCAGGTTATAGTTTAGTCTAATTTGATAAAATACTGCAACTATAGATTTGGCTACCTATAGTCCTATGCGTGCTATTTCATGACAAATAAAATAGTTTTCAATCGTTTTAGTCTCTGTTACTAATGCATAGAGAACAACAAATTAAATTTGAAGTTATCAGAAAAAATTTTCCATCTTTGATGTCCAAAAATAATTATGTTTTCTGCGGAGAAGTAGTCATTAAAATTGAATAGATAGTAACCCCTTCTCGAAGCATTTAGTGAATAGCAACAAATAACTGCTATATGAGACTTGCGTAACTTTCAAATTGTAGACATTTTCAATCTTATCACAAGTAGAGATAAATTTGAAAACAAAAAATAAATTCCAAAAATCTTGTTTTTAAGGTTTTATTCAAGTAAACGAAGTTTTAGTTAATTAGAAGTTGAAAAAAAATGAAAACCTCTTCTATTAAACTTATATACTTTGAATATCAGTAATAGCTTTCCAACGAATCAAATAGTGAAGGCTAATAATTTGCTTTTCAATATAGATTATATACTTCTGGCTTTTATATAATTTTAAAAACCAATTAGCATTGATTATAGTTGATTAGTGCTCTTTAGTCATATTCTCTGTGTCTCGTCATTTATATTCATACCATGAGAATCGTTTTGAATGTTTCGCAGCGGCCAAAGAGCCATAATTTGAATATCTCAAATTAATTCTTAAAATCATTTATTTTCGAAACTACAAACGTTTTATTCCTCAAAAATAGATGTTGAGAGCGTTGAAAAGTTAAGCAAACAATTAGCAAGGGCTTGGTTTTGATAAGTTAGAGCAAAAAAGTGAATAGTAATCTGACTTAAAAATCGTGTCATTCGTATGCTTTTGAAATGCTATTTTATAAGGCTCTAAATTCTGATATCAATGTAGATCGAGAGGCAAAGGCCTCTAATATCGATAAAGAGTTAATTGCTTCAAAAGCTAATTAATAAAACAGTCGAGAAACTGATACATATGCTCAAACTTTTTCAGTGTTAACCACTCTTATAGTTGATGCACTTATCAGTTCTATAGATTTTGATGCTTTAAAATGCGTTAAATGATCTTTTGTATTGAGAATGCAAATGTTGATTGCCTCATGCACGCTGTAATTTAATTTGATTTAATTCACTTCTGAAGGCTTTTCTCGATTCCAAACATTTGAAATTTTTCTTGTTTTGATCTTATTTATATAAATAATTAATTAGTGACTAGCATCAAAATGACATTCAATTAGCATTCAGCGAAAAGGTCGAAAAGTTGTTTATAACACGACTTGATTTTCGTAACTAGTCAACAGAAATAATTGGTCTAATCGTAGCAGAATTTGATAAATTTGACAATAGATTAGCCGTAAAACTACATCATTTATTCGTATTTGATTCAGCAAACAAAATCGTAAAAGTAACAATTTGAACACATCAACAATTGCTTTACGGTCTTTAAACTCATAAATTGTTAATTAAGCCGATTTTTGAGGTTACCTGTTATTTAATGGAAAGTAATATGTGATGAATTCATTTATTAAGTTTATAAGAAATTGAACCAAAGTATAAAATGATTTGAAGACCAGTAACACGAGAGAGAGAGAGAGAGAGAGAGAGAGAGAGAGAGAGAGAGAGAGATTATGTAATCATGTTATGTTTGTTGAGGTCGCCGTTTGTTCTGAAACTCTCCCACCAAAGAAACCAAACATTGAAAGATTTATTAAATAAGCTTAAGGCAAATTCACCTCTAAAACTAAGAAATGGCCACGAGCATTATCCAGACATTATCCAGGCTTTGATTGCAAGAAACGTTATTTGTTACTCATAATCTTTGTAATAGATTTGCATTTTGTCCCAGTTTCTTACTTTCACTTTCTCGTGAACTCCTGAAATTGAACTCGTTTTCCAGAGTAAGAGGGGTTTCGCCACTGAAAAAACGCTAAGCTTTCCAGTCACTCAGTACCTCACTCAATATGTTTTATTAGAGTTGACTTATATCTAAAGCTCGCAAAACTTGTTCACAAAAATTTTAAAATTCAATGCAGGAGAATATGCTTTTATTTGAACTCGACTCATATCAGAGCAAATGCCACGAAAACGCTTCCAAATCAAAGCCATCGGCATTTCTTGTTTTGTGTGATTTTTTCTTAAACGCTTCAGCCTGTAGTTTAGGTCGAAGTTTAGGGTCGACTATCTTTATGTTACGTGAAACTCAGATCAAATAAATTGATATAAATATAATGATATGACATAACCTGAAACTTGTCACTGGACAATGTTCAAAAGCATTAATTGTTTTTCAATCAAAACAAAAGTCTCAAACTAATTAATTAAATAAAACTAGTTACCATTCTCGTTATCTCAATCTCATTCACTTTTGTTGCAAAGTATAGAAACACACTTTGTTTTTCACTTAAACACATGTCATTTCAATGATAAACACATTATATAAATAGCTTTGAATGAATAGCTTTTAACAATCGCTTTATCACAATTCATAATCAACTAAAACTAAGTTCGCGTACAAGTCTAACAATTTATGAGTTTAAAATTACATGATTTATAGATATTCCTTTCATATCATAATCATGAGTAAAATATGAGTAAATTTAACGTTGGATGAATCACTCTCTCTCTCTCTCTCTCTCTCTCTCTCTCTCTCTCTCTCTCCCCACTCTCTAACAACCTTATCTAATCTGAAATGAAACTTTAGTGCATTATTTATCTGGACTGAGTTCCATTAAGTTATCGACACTAACCCTCATCATAATGACCATCAGGCGCGCATCAAATAACATCTATTTGATGCGCTTTCACTATTCAATTCTTACAAGTCGGCAATTTATTTGTGTCGCAATAATAGATTAATTTTGGATGTTTTATTTATTTTTATTCTTAATTAATTCAATATATTGTTGAATATGTTTCTGATAATAAAAAAGGAATAACAAGTAATGATAAATTTATTTTATAGTGTGGTTCACTTTGGCTATAGTTTTATAATCTGAAACTGCCTTTTATACTAATAATAATAACTTTTAACTTTCAAATGACAACTTATGAAAAACATTCAATTTTCATGCAATTTATTTAGGGTTGGTTCTGAGTACAATTTTTTATTGAACTTTAAAAACATCTTAAACTTGTTCCCATTAAATATCTGTTGCAAATATGATATCTCCGTAATAATTTCATAAAAAAACTTTTAATTTGAAAGTTAATTCCAGATAAAGAGAAAGTGATTTTGATATTATTATTGCTTTTATTTATTAAAAAGTCACGCAATTTCATACCAAATATCAATCTTGACTTTCGTTATATATAAGACATTCTTTAGGGTTAATTAGTTCGCCAAATAAGTTAACCGACAAGTGGGCGAATATCGAATAAGTTGTTTAATTGATAATAACTTTTTCAACTTAATATAACTCTTATCTGTTGCAAACTCTGTAACTGCATAAGAGTCTACATTGAGTGAAACAGATCATTCATCAGTTTTTATGATTAATTGATGGCATGATAGCGCTTTTAAATGATTTCTCGTCACAGTACTGTATATAACGGTTTTAAGATGTAATTCGAGATCTCTTTTTAAGCAATAAACTTATTAAAAGCTTTGAAAGTTGGCATTTATTTTATTTGAACAAGTTTGTTCCTTTTTCACCGAATAGGGTGTAAATAACATTTATTACAATTGAAATAGTTAATGAGGTAATTTGCATACGATTCCTAAACTATTATCTATTTTGGTCATTTTGTTTTAATGAGTTTTATGCATTTGTTCAACTACTATTATTTTATAATAGTCTAATGCAACACCTAATGCTTTGCAAATTGAAATAAATTTATTTGAGTGACAAAAACTAAACCCATACTAGTCCACTAAAAGGACCTTAAAGTAATTAAATTGTTGAAAGCGTAAAGGTAAAATAATAACGATGAGAAAATGGGCAAATTTTGTTGTTCCCATGCGTTCAAATTTTGAATAATTACAAGTGTGAGAAATAAAAATCGAGTTGGGTTTATTTCCTACCTAAAACAATCATGCCTATACGCAAAAAATAATAGATTTAACATTTTTATACTTTTAATTCCTGAATACTCTACTCTAATCTAATTGATTTTTCTAATATTTTTCTCATTTTTAACTAGTTTCGAATTTTAACGTCAACTTTGATTATAAGGAGAGAATTTAAAACCACAGTTTTGTGACGCTCATTCATTTATCAAATTACTTGATATCCTGTTATTAAAATAAAAAGTGCGGTTATAATTATATATTATTCTTCTATCACTCTTGAAAACAGTGACAAAATTTGAATAAATAAAAAGTTTCATAGATTTAGCTCCTCTCAAGTTATAAATACTTGTACCATTCAAACTGTTGCAATTTTTCAAATGTTGATAAGCTCTTACAGAACATTGTCTAAAGCCTTAGGTCCAAGAGACTGGTCTTTAGAATCAGCACTTCAATCAAATCTGATAACTGTATGGATTTTAATATTGAAAATTAGATAAAACTTTCGAATAAATACAAGGACACTGTTAAATCATGAATTTTAACTTGTTCACACATAATTATATTAATTAAATTAAGTTAAAATGATTCGCATCGATAATAATTAGTTTGTGCAGCAATAAAACTTATAAACACTTAACATTCATTGTTACTCATAAATCATAGCAAATCAGTTCAGTGTCAGAATTGGATCATATAATGTATTTTTCTATGAGAAAATTTCTATTTTGCGAGCGTCTTCCTCTTGTTTTTAACCACAATTTGCATTTTGTAACCTATATTTTACTGTTAAATATGTGAGAGCATCTAAAAAAACAATTAATCTAATGCTTGTTAAGTCAGACAATTAATGAACTACTGCTTTAATTTATACCTAGTTTTTCGGACTAATTCTGAATATAAGTATCCGAAATTATCTTAAATTGCTATTAATTTATTTAGTGTTGCGTTTGTTGCTAATTATGCGGAATGAGCTTTCGTTTGAATTAGAAATCTTCAGTCATGCTAGAAGAAATAGCAGGACTCAAGCATACCAATACGAGTATATTTTTAAAAATTCAAATTCAAATTTACCGGTTATCGAGTGTTTTGCTTGAAAAGCAATACAAAAATGCAAATGAAATAACAGAATCTGGACAATTTGATTTAAGCTTAAATTTAGGCCGAATATAATCATTTGGTGAACTACATACTCATATGTATTATTTAATCACTAATACACGAGTAATACATTAAATATACATTTGCTCGCTCATTATTGCTTATCTCTATGCCTAAGACTCTGTTTCTATTATTTTGAGCCAAATTGCTTGTTCTTTACTCTTATGCGTATATTTGGTTGCACATGTCCTTCACGTCTTACAATTGACTAAATGTAAAGCCACTTCAGTTCACATCAAGTAATCTTAATGGGAAATTTGCTTATTCATTATTAAATGTGCAAATCATTTCTCCAATATTGCTTAAATTACTTTAAAACGAATGATTGCTTTCAATTATTTCTAGTTGGGTTTTGTCTCGAATTTCTGTTTCAAATTTTCGCTTATTTCTCAGGAAAATCCAAATTTCCTAAAGATTCCTAATGAAGATTAGTTAACAAATTGAAACTTTTAGACTCAATTTACAGTATTTACGCTATGGTTAAAAGTAAATGCAGTGGAAAAATATTTTTTCAAAGTTCTAGAAGGTCCTTAAGAGTTGTACCCGTCAGAATGGCTACGCCACTGATTCCGGTTCTCAAATTACGTGATTTAGTATTGCACGTAAAACCTAAATATATTAAATTTAATAATTTCTTAATACCATTGAACCTCTGTAAGCTTGAAAATCCTTAATTCAATTGTTTATTTATTTATAGCTCATTAGGTTTGATTCAAATCAAATGCTTTTGAATAAGCTTTTAATCTAATGGTAAACAAATTAAAAGCTAAGAACGTTTTTTCTATTTGACACTTAGGTTGAAGAAAATCATTTTTCACTAAATCATAGACAGATTTAAGAGTTATTGAGTTATTTATCGAGCTGTTATTTGACTATTTATGCAGTGATCATATTTTTATAAACCATTAAATAGTTGTTTCGTTGCAAAAGTGAGAAATTGAGATGTAATTAATAATTGCAAGGTTTCTAGGCTAAAGCTAGAAATGTTAATATTCGAAATACTCGTACATTGAAAACCTGACTAAGAGCTAAATCTAAATAAATCGAAAGTAGCTTTAAATTGGAACTAAACCGAGTGAAAGCTTGGACAAAACTGTTTTTCATCGGATCGATGCCATCGTTGGCGAGTAATTGCAAAGTTTAGATAGGAACTACAATGCAGTTAGAATTAATAATTTACGATCTGATAATATTAGCGTAAGATTTCAACTCGAAAAGCTATCCTTTAACATGTTTTTCTATAGGACATGCCAATTGACGTTTTCAACTGTCGCTCATGTAATTATTCTCCTAAGACTAATTCCCACCTACTCAACAAAAACACTTAACTTTTTTATACTTCACAAACCTCATAGACCAGGTTGTTGTTTGTCAGATAAGCTCCTATTTACAGCTTGTTTTCTTTTGTTAGCTTTGCCTATTGTTTGCTAGGCTGAAGACCACGTACTGTAACTTTTTCGCAGTCTTTTGTAGTTTTAAGCAAAACTTATACACATAGTAATAGTTTTTTCTCTTTTATATAAACAACATAAACATTTTTTCTCTTTATTATTATTTGAAAATGAATTTTCAGGTCGAGTCGATTTCATTTAGTGCCAAAAGCCTGTCTCTCTCTCTCTCTCTCTCTCTCTCTCTCTCTCTCTCTCTCACTTACTTACTAACTCACTCGCTCACTCTCTCAAAACTTCTTAGGCTTTCTGCATAATATAATAATAAATACCAATTTTTGGCCCATAAAATAAAGGACATGATTATAACAGATGAGAAGCAGACCAATTTCGTTAAAAATTTGATCAAAAAGAAGAGAAAAACTATAAAATGTGATTTGAGCTTTCGACTTATAAATTCTGATTTATGCATTTGATACTTAACTTGTTAGTGTTGGACTCCAATTATCTTTTAAGAACCAATCTAACCTTAATTATTCTTAATTAGCAAAAGTAACCCAAACTATAGCCTAAAAATCATATAGATTTGAATTACATATCCAAAACGCAATTCTGATTTCTTAATTGCTTATTAAAAGTATGAGTCATGTTAGAAAGGCTTCAATCAAAAGAAAACTGATTTAAATATTTAATGCATTACAGAAGTCTACATTCTGTGAGAATTGATTTGCATTTAAAATACAAATATAAAAGAATCACAAGTATTAAAGTCAATAAAATCATGTTTAGTCTGTATTGAACTTGTTGTACAGTAGGTCGCAATTGCATAAAGAAAAAGCAGGAGGTTTTTAGGGATCACTTTTAGGTTTCACGTTTCGGTCGCAAAGCAATCATAGCCTTAGGCTCGATCTGGACTTAAGGCTTTTTTATGAGAAACAAATTTAAGGCAAACGTTGCAATGTTAATGTTAGCCAAAGGCTCATACATGGCCCACAATATATACCCCTCTATTCGGTCGAAAAAGTATACAAGTTTTCGGAGTACTGGAGTATGCAATCAAATGCGTGTCTCTCTCTCTCTCTCTCTCTCTCTCTCTCTCCCGCATTTGTGAGTTTTACTTTTCTTTCTGCTTAATGTCCGAACCATAACACAGACACACATTCACTCTCTATAACTGCATAACAACTTTCTAGTAAGCTATGAAAAAAAAATGAGGATAACCTAAATCTCGGTTTTTGACTTTTAACATTTTATACTGACTTTCTCTCTTGTTTGTTGACACGCAAGTGATGTATTAATGTATTAGCATTAGATATTAACATATCCCAACTCATTTATGAAGTAGTAACTCTGATATTATTTTTCTTATTTATTAAATCACTCTTACCTTTGCTATTAGTTTCATAATACATTGGCAGTGATTTGTTTTGGTTATTATTTATGCCTCATAGTCAGTTTGCATGTTGTGCACGAGTGTGACCCAATCATTACGAGTATTAACTGTATTTCTCCTATTATGCCCAATATTTGCTTATTATTATAATTTATTTTGCTTTTCTTCAGCATTAAATTACTCCTAATAACAAATTTAGTGTAAGAATGGATTTAAACTTCTTAACTTGTAGTTATCCAGAGCTCTAGTTTTTCTCTCTCTTTCTTTATGAAGAAAAAAAATTAATTACTTGCGATCGACTTATTTGATAAATTTGCTAAACTTCATATCACTTTTGAAAATGTTTCAAAGCTATTTGAATGACTTTTGATTTCTGTTTAGGATTTAAACAATTAGAGCAAAAGTTTGATAAATACTGAATTTTTTCGATAGCATTTAGAGTTGATAACGAGAAAAGTGACAACTCTGTTCAAGTTTTGCTAATTTTTCTAAAGACAAAAAAGTAGAACTTTTCTAATTTCTATTGAAAAAATTCACGTAAAACAGTTAATCCAATAAAGGTTTTAAATAAATGAATAAATAAATAAAAAGTTTACTTTTACAACGAGTCAAAAAGTAGTGAAATTAGTGCTAAAATTTGAATGTCTCTTAACTGAGTGCAAAATGGCATTAAGAATGCAGTAGATTTAACTTGAAAAACAAAAATAATTGTTCGGTTGGGTTATAAAAATTAATATTCTAGTCATAGAAAGCCGGTCGCGATCATGCCGTTGATGGCATACCTTTTCACTTGCTTTGGAGACCAACTAAAGCGTTTTCGCTTTTCAAAAACCATTTGCATCAATGAGTAGATCAGGAGGTCATTCATTGCCTTAAATGATTTAATGCACGTCTTATATAATAATTTACTGCTTTACTAATGTTCGACTATATTTGCGATCAATAAAAATAAGTTTTTCTTTTTTCTATTCAAATCTTATCTTCAAAACTATATAAGTATAGAATATAAGAGAATATTGAGTTCTTCATTAGTTTCAAGTTTTACAGCATTTGTTAACTGTTTTTCTGCAAATTCATAATCTTATTGCTGTTGAAATTTCATACTTTTTATTCAATCGTTAGTCTAGTTTTATTATTGTTTTATATGCTTTTATTGATAAGTTATTAAAATTTTGAAGACAATTTTTTTATTATTTTAGATCATTTAAAATTTGTGTAATTCGAGATAGCTTCAAATTTTGAGAACTTTTCTGTGTTGAAAGCATAAAAAATTGAGGGCAAGATTTACGTATCTTATTATAATCTTTACTCTTAGAAATATTCATCTGATCGATTATCAATTATATCTATGACTTACTCTTTCCACTTAATGCAAACTGAACAACTTTCTGCCAAAAAATATTTTATATGGCTTCAGATCTAAACTGCGTTTACTTTCAAGTTATCGCTTGTGTCTTATTTACTCTTTCTTAAAAAATTTAGAGAATCATAAGACATAAGATATAACTGAATGATATCTCCGTAAAGGCGACGAAAGCTATAGTTTTTTGACATAGATGATTAGCGTCTAACTTGATGTCTACTCTGATCAAAGCAATATATATTTTATTCTAGAATCGTAATGTTTCTTTTGCCAATCTAAAAATACATAGTTATTGCTTGTCTATCGTGTTAGATATTCTCTGACTCATGAATTCAGAGTCAAATCCTTACATATAGAGAGAGAGAGAGAGAGAGAGAGAGAGAGAGAGAGAGAGAGAGAGAGAGAGAGAGAGAGCGAAAGAATCTAAACTTCTCGATAGGAGAGTCAAGGTTGTAGTTTTGGCTTTAGGATAATATATAATCATTTATAATGTATTCTTATCGACAATCATTTTTCATTCTTTGTCTAACTTTCGTTTTATTTGTGTCAAAGTTTACTTTCATTTTTCTCTAATGCGGTTCAACTTTTCTGACCGCAAATACTTATGTGTTGAAAATATGTCTCATTTTCTAAGTAATTCATGTTTTTGCCAAAAGTAAGTTGAAACAATCACACAAATGTCACCTTCAATTGAGGTGCCCCTCGATTAACATTGATTTTCATGAGCCTACAGAAAGTCAAAAGTTTGTTAGCATTATTTGTATGTACATTGAGGACATTAGATATAAGTGATTTGAATTGCTGACAATAGATATTCCCCTATTTTTCATATACCTGTACGAGTAGTTCGTAATGCATTATTAACTTTAATAATTAACTTATTTCACTCTATGGGAGGCTTTCATCTGGAAAGCGCTAATACTTAATGATCATCTAGCTAGAGATTCGCACATTATTTACTGATAGAAAGTCGATCAGCAAATCAGAATCAATGCCTTCACACTCGTACCTGTGGATCCATCTAATTATCATTAACTAATAGATTCTTTGGTTCACACATTTACGGATCTCTTTTCTGCCTATTCATTGTTACACAAACGTTTTTCCAACACTTCTCCTAAAACTTTTTTAATTATCGAAATTACTATTGGAAATAGATGTATAGATTCATAATTTCTAGTTATACTGACTATCGTCATATCGATGTACGACTTTCAATCAATTATTGAACATGTCATAGATATTGATTTTATTGAGGTTTCATTTCAGTTTAAGACTTAATAACATGTTCAAAAAGATGAGATAACAAATCCATTTCTCATATTTCAAAAAATAGACCAAATCTATTAGAAGTTATTATTGATTATTAAATATGTTTATCTCTGATATTAATGTTTATTTGAAAATATTTTTGAAAAGATAGAGAGAAATTACATATTTGTGGTAATTGCAAAAAAAGGCAAATAAAGGTGCAGCCGAACAATTAATATATTTTGATAAAGTTGTTTATCTTACTTCAATCAGGTCTCAGTCAAAAGCGTAGATAACTTTTCAATAATTCATTTTTGTAATAACTTTTTATTTGAGTTAACTGAAAAACTAGAAATATATTGTTGACTCTTTTCATTCTGTAAATTGCAATCAATTATTTTATAGGAATTGATAGTATTGGGCAAATAAAAAATTATATCAAATATTATGGGCTTTAGAGACATGGATATTAATTATGTCTTTGCGGGACAACAGCAGTAACACATAATTAGACTAAAGGTGTGTCCATACAATTAAAAGGCTAATATGAATTGAAAATGAGTGCAACTCAACATATGTTGACTCAATTTTCTTCCAGTATTAGAACTTCTGAAACATTTTCAAATTCTAATTATAGTTATTTTTTTCAAATCACACCATTTATTAGAATTTTAGATATTTCAATTCCAGAGGAAGTTCTTGCATCAAAGTTATACTAAACTGATTTGATCTATAGATTAAGGCCAAAAGATCATAATATTGGGTCTAATAAATAGTTATATTGAAATTTGACTCAATTTTCTAGTATATTCTTGATCTTATGTAACTTTATTAATAAAAAGCAGTTTTGAAAAGTTTGAATGATTGCTAATAATTATTTATTGAAAACAGCCACAGCTTTGAACACTTGTGTATCTAAATATTGAGATATCAGTCATAACAAGGGTTGAAAAAATGAATAAAACATAACAAAATGTAGGATTTGAATAATAAAAACACTTAAGCACCGTGTCTAAATCGATTATAAGCTCATCAATAACTCTTTTTTAATCATAGAAAAAGGTTTACACAACTTTTGTTTCTTTCAACGTTTTATCGCTTTCTGTCAATTATTTAGAAATCTTATTTCACATTTGAATAAGTATTTGGAAATTTCTGAAAACTAGAAGTTCGAACTTTCAATCGTTAATAATTGGCAAAATAATACGAATCAAAGTACCAATTTCTGATTGACAGGTGGAATAAATACATAAATCATATTTTGATTCACTTTCTAATGGATTCAAATCAATGTAAATCGACACAATGCTATTTGAGTCTTTAGTCATTCACCTAATATTTGTTTTGTCATTATGTTAATAGATTTATTAGAAGTATCAGTAGTTTTCACACGTAATTAAGATTTCGATACATTCCATAAAAGCATTAGAAAAGTGTTAAGTTAGTTGTTAGCACATAGTTAACTTTCTGTAATCAATTTTTTGTGTATACACTTAGATACTTAATATTCGCTGGTAGCAACCAGAAAATATGAGTCGTTACGGCATGTTTTCTATTAGACCAAAATATTTTCGGATATTAAGAAACTTATACAATATCAATTGTAGTAATCAAAGCAAGTTAGAAATTCAATTCGACAACAAATTTATGCGCATTACGGAGAGGGTGGCATAGCAACAATTACTTTCTTGTTGCTAATAAAGACCATTAAGTCTTTAAGTGTATAGTAAGTTTTAAATAGATGCTTTTGAAACACGGTGTTTGGGAGATATTTGTATTTTAGTTAATCGTTTTTCAGACACAGATATTTTTTCAAAGAAATGTTCAAATTTTGCACTAACTACTGATTATAATTCTAAGTTATCGTAGTTTAAATTTGTGTTTTACTGGTTAGTTAATTGATTACCGAATTCCCTACTTAACCAGCTTTTCAAATTAAAATGATTTATATTGAGTAATAAATTTGTGATTTATTAAGTGTTCAGTCTAGAAGTGGGTTTCGGTAAACACAGAGCTTGATTTGGAAGTTGACTCAATTATTAAATGCAATGACAATAAGCGCTTAACTTATATTTAAGTTTGCCTTTCACTTGTTATTCTAGAAAATTCTATTGATGTCAAGTTTGATGCGTGTTTTCATCGAAAACATTTCCATTTGATAATGATTTGACACTTTTATTTTAACTGTGTTTCTATTAAATATAAGACCATAGACTCACCTAAACCCTTATTTATCAAACGTTTTCTATTGATGAAAGTTCCAAAAATTTTTAAAAGAATAAAATACAATAGACTTTCCCAAGTCTTTAGAAATTGAATCGATAAATATATAGAATTATAAGTATATATCACCACAAATAATACATGCATTTTATCGAGTTTTTAGCAAACATAATGGTCTCTATTATTATTAAATAACAACAATAAAAAACATGTTTTCCATCCCATAATCAATTGAAAATCAGAAGAAAGCATGGAAAGAAGAAGACTCTAAACCTATAATAGAAAATCGACTTTAGAGGTGTCTGGATCTACAAGACAGGTGTCATTCACTATAAGACTCCCATTTGCGTCAAGACTCGCGCTAAACATCATTTAATACTATAGAAGACTATCAGCATGTGGTCAAACATAAGGCCAACTTTTGAACAAAAAAAATGCTTCTTTTCCTTTGCGTTGAGTCTCTGTTGAATAATATGCAAATTGACAGTTTTCTATTCTTTTCATCTTTTCCGATCTCTTCACTTATATCCGATTATAAATCGAAGGACATTTATATTTAGTATTGATTTTCTTAAGAATCGATTTACACTACATTATAAATTATTGGATAACAATCGCTATAAAGCTTTTCATAATAATAGTAATATTTGTGCCCTTTTTTGCTTCATTCTTATCACAGATAAAGACATGATTCTGAAAACCATTGCAGTCAATAAATATGTTTTTTCATATTCAAATTTGTTTACAATGAAGCAGAGGAAATCTTGACTCAATTTTTGAACATAATCTTACGTGTCATATGAGATATGAATTACTTTGAAAAATGAATTATTGAATTTAGAAATATTTTGTCAATCCTGACATGTTATGCAGCTGATTGGTAATTTACTCAAATTTTGACAAGGAATAAAACCCATAAATCCTTTTAAACTCGTTTTGTCACGTTTTTGAACAAATTTACCAGTAAAAAATTGAATATAACTTGTAAACAAACAAAATATTTCATAACACGATGGAAATCGGAAAATAATGATTATGTATACAAATCACAAATTTGAATTAAGTTACAAATGAACTACAATTCGATACTTTCTCCGTAAATAATTACTGTTTACCTGAAAAAGTATTAAAAGGGTTGACAAGAGAAGAAGTTGCTGGAGAGACTTAAGAAAAATGTTTTGGAAATTTTTCTTACGAGTCAAATGCCTCGGGGACAAAGAAAGTACATCTATCTTGTAGATGATACTACCAGTTAGCGTTTGTTGTCGAGATTGATCGGAGTATTTACTATATGATAAATAATTTGGTAGTTGTATAATATCTATAATATAACCCCTCTGTGGCCCAACCTCTTAGTTCTTAGTGACCTACACCTTCGAGGGATCTGTAATTTGCTGCCTCTTAGGAATTAAAAAGAATTGATGGCAAATATCTGTTGATATTCTGAAAATATATTATGAATTTCATCATCAGTCTTATTGATTAACATTTTCTCTGTCACTATTTTCAATCCCATTGTTATCCTCATCCAAGTCATGACCGTATTTACTCGCGATAACAATAAGTATTATTGGAAATCGCCAATCATTTATTGCCTTGAATTCGGTTATCTATTGTAATGATTATTACAAAAAAATTATCAATTATTTTATATTCCTTCTCTGCTAAAAAACACTTTCTACACTAGAGTTCATGCAATAACTGATACTTTCATCGCATTTAATAGACTTTTTATCCCATACCTGAATTGCTTATAACCTAATTTGATTGTATGAACAACAGAGCTTTGGCATTTTCAGTTTGTTCGCTGTCATAAAGTTTGAAGCTTTTTAGTAGTAGTTCTGTTTCACAAATTCTTCTTTCATTCTTAAATCATTGACTTAAGTCACGATCATTTTTCTGAAATATGCTAAGCGATACGCATATTTAGACTAAATAATAATCATTACAATAACAATAATTATAATTATAATTTCAATTTCTGTCTCGTTTATTCAAAAGTTATGTTCTTTCGCTGATTTTATGTTACTTTTCAAATGTTGTAGTCCAACAAAAGTATGGAATAACCCGAAAACTACTCCTAATACATGTACTAATTAAAAGTGTGGATCATTTAGGCTCTAGTTATGCAATAGAACTGTTAATAAGATTATAGCTTTTGTCGAATAAGACAAGAAGTTTTAGTTACAGTTAAATTAGGTATACAATTAAAATGTTACTGAAGTAGATTTTGTTTCAAATATCTGAATCATAAACATTTTTCATGTCAAATTGTGGATAATTTTCTGACATATAAATATAATTTTCAAGAGTGTTTGACTGAACTTCAGAAAAAGGCTAACGGCTATAAGCAATAAAATCAGACACGAGTCTAAACTTTTACTAAAACGCAATTTATTTCTCTTAATTTAAAAGCTCTAATTAATTGCTCTTACATCAGAGGTTCACATTTTGGTTTTTAATATAACCGATTTTCATGGAAATCCTTATCGCTTTGCCTCAAAATATGAATTAGTAAAACATTGCGAAAATTTGCAAGACTTCAATGTCTTCAATAGTAATTAGGATTCGTGGAGACTTCAGTTCAAAATGTCAAACCTATTCGAAGGTGTGGCTATAAGTCATGAAACAGAGTATAACTGTGTCTAACGGATGAGAAACGAGAAATGGTATCATTATTTGAAAAAAAGTTATGCAGATCTAAAGTATAGGGTATTGCTTGTTCAATACAAATAGAAAAAAGTGCTCAAATTATGCTCTCATATTTGAGTTATAGCTAGATTTCAATGTGAAAGCTATAAATTCGAAGCTATGATGAAAAATGTATTTTATCTTACGAAATGATTTTTTCGATGTCACGCTCAATGAATTAGTGTTGAGATCACAAATTGCTGGTTCGCTCGTCAGAAAGAATGCCATTTTGTGGGCAACGCTAAAGCATCATTAACTTTATCCGTTCCCTCAGCATTGCCTTCACTTAAATAAGACTCTACAGAAACAATCACTCCTAACTACCATTTGGACTTTTTTTCAAATTAAAATTTATAAAAACAAAATGCTTGATAAAAAAACCTTTCAGGAGTAGTTTATTCAGTATTCGGTATCAATGATGGTCTAAAGAACTTGTCAAATGAAGTTTTCATGACTTACAAATAATTTTCGTCAATTATAAAGCCTTTACTAAAAAATTTACTATTATTTGATTGCTATTTGATTTCTATACAGTTTTTACAATAGTTATCGCTTTTGTTCCTATTATTCTTACTCTAACTCAACGAATACCAAACCATTTACTGCTTAACATTTGACTATCGCCTCAGGTGTTCATTATTATTATGATTATCATTATTTTTGAACTATTTTTCAGTAATGAATTATCATAAATACCTTGCTCGAGCTCTTCTCATCTATTTTGAATCATAATTGATTACATGAATATCAATTGAAAAAACGGCCTAATATTCAAAATAATTTGGTATTTAGTGAAACACTTTTTGTTATGCATCAAATTTGGTTTTTTAGTCAGTGTTTAAGCATCGAGATCTAGATCATAGTGATATTCTTTTGTAATTTGGGAATATTATTCAACCTTTCTCTAATTGACTTGAAATTAAATCAAAATGTAAGCCTGCAGAAAAATGAATTCAATTTGAAGAGTTTATCTTTTGCTTTGAGTATCAATATCAATGATGTCATAATAAACTCGTGACGAGTTCAATCAAAATTCTAAGCTCATTAAAAATTGAATATTTTATAGACATAAAAAATCAAATGCTTTTTTTCGAGCAGGACTTGGCGTTAATTAGAAACTTTCCAATGAGACTGTCACATTCAATGCTATTAAACTTGCAGATCTTATATTACTTAGTATTAGATTTACTGTTACAGTAAAAGCTGACAATTTTGCGTTCGTTTAATGATATCTAGACTGATAGGTGACAATAACTACAAATATTATTGACACATATAACCAATAACATTGCTATTAAGAGCTATAAATCAAATCATAAAATTTTTGCCATTTTCACTATTATTAAAAATATCTATTTGACAGTTGTTACGCATAAAAATTTAAGAACTTTCAGAGAGAGCTATGAAAGCAAATAAGGAAAATTTAGTGCCATTTATACATTGACTAATGATCAGCTAAAGTAGTTTGGTATTTTTGACTCGCTGTGGAAGCTGCCAAACTATTTATTATTATTATTGTTATATAAATTAAAAGCTGAAAAACAAGAATCCATAAGATTATATAACTTTATTATTAATGTCATCATCTAATAACCTATCCCTTTAGCTACTGTTCCGCTTTTTAAGACTAATCTGTTTTTGAGAGCACGATAGAAACGCAAACTTTTCATCCCTTCAAAGCAAATGTTAATCAAAGCTAGATAATTGATTATTTGGTTGCAATTCGAAACGAATATATTAACAAATTTTTGTCCAATAATATTCATAAACAGACCTAAATTTACTGCAGTCAACTTTTCAAGAATGATGTTATGGAAACTACAGCTTGAGTCCAATCATGATAACAATGCATAATTAAAAATTTAAATGGATGACCACTTTTGGGGTCATTTCTGATTATATAATAATACATAATTCTTCTCGAAAAGTCTGCCAAAAGTGTTAATACTTCTACTTTTAATTTTTCAGCTAAAAGGCTGTGGCGTCTATGAGTTGATGGGCCCTAAAGGCTTTATCATATCGTTTTCAATACACGAGTCAATGAAAGTTTGAGCGAGAAAACTATCAATTTTTCAGTACAGTCATAATGAGTTTAAGAGAAAAACTAAGTGCTTGTAATAAAATCCCACACAATCGTTGCCCTTATATTGGATATTGAGGAGTGACGAAAGTGAAACCTCTTGTATCTATTACTCTCTCCATAAACCTGTTAAACCCCAGGACTGAATTTAATTTATCAAATGATACGCCACTGTTCCTATGCACTAAATTGAAGTGCAATGAACGTGATATGTCATGAATGAATGTCTGCTTAAATGGGGATGTATTACAGTAATTGGCCCACAAACCAGATGATGACCAAACTTATTAATGACCCGAACTCAACCTTCTTATCTTATCTTACGCTGAGTTTCCAAAAGCCAAATTGTTATGAGTTCTAAGCGCATGATAGAAAAAATGGTGAAACTCTTTATTTTAATTACGAATTTTATGTTAACTGTTTCGATAAACTAATTTCAAGAATAAGTGCCACTGTTTTGGGTTTTAAGACTAATGAAAAGCACTCTTAACTTTTAATTAGTTATGTTTAATTGTATCAAAATTAGGCTCTTATAGCTATAGTCAAATTGAAGTTACTTTTAAATTGCTATTATTTATTTAGCGTTTAATTGATTAAAATGTTTTCTTTGCAGGCAGCAATCGTTTGGTGGTCAGACCAGACTTAAGCAAACATATCACACCAATAATCATCAATTTTCAACTTGATCCACAAAATGGCAACAATGCTCATGTCAAACACTGTCCTTCTAGAACCAGCCGTTTTCTATGACAGTAGTGCTGATTCAAAGGAGTTTATTCAGTCTATGTCGAGTCAAATGGAACCAATTATTACATTTGATGCAATGAATAATGTATCTCACGATGCCTTAACTCAATTCGATAATGTAGTCAGTAATCATAATGATGGCTGCAATACAAACATTGTCGACGGTACGTACACTTTCGTTAGAAATATTCTCTCTTCCATACGCTAGCTTGATACACTAGCTTGTTGCTTAGGCATCATTCAAAATGCTAATTTTAAGATATTAATTCTTCAAAACTTTTAGATTTGTCGCTAGTTTACCCAATCCTATAGATGTAGTTCTAATATCTGAGTAAAGATTTTTTTAGCGCTATAAATTCAATTAAAACTGAAGTTGAGAAATAAGTCCTTAATTTGAGAATTCTCGAGGTTTTTTTGCAAGTCATGTCAACTTATCTAATATAAAGCTTTTAGTTTTGATGATCCACTACTTACGGTAATCGATCAAAAGCAAATTGAATCATTTGAAAGACACAAAAGGTTTGAGATTCTCAATTGAAATGAAAATTTTTAGTTTCTCAACGATTAATCAACAGATTGACACATTCATTGACATATTCATTGACATGTTTTAGTTTATGCTTGTTTTACAGTCAAGAAAACTTGATTCGAAAACTTTTCAGTAATTGGAAAATTTCCAATGCTCTGAGAACTTAAAAATCATTTATAGTGAATCACTTTAAATGATAAAATTGAACACAAGATTTGCATTGAGCAAAAGTGCATTCAAATATGCTTAACTATACGCATCTTATTAGCACTAATTAATAGGTAATAAAAATGCAAGCAAGACAAAAGACGAACCATCCCTAACATGTTTCAGAGGCATTATCAATTCATGAGTCAATTAGATTTGCTTAACTGATTCACATTAAGACGAGTCAGATATGAATTTTTATTTGCTTAATGTGTTTTCCATCACTGATTCATACTGTCTCTGAAAAGACTACTTTAGCTCAAGCTCACTTTTGTATCGGTTTTGCGTAAGCTGTGACGCGAGCAGTAGATCTAATTATACAATACCTCTACTTTAATAGTTTATTCAATGTTATTTTTTTGTTAATCTACTAGAATTCAATTATAATTATCCCTAAAAATAGAATTTAAATTTATTCTTCACTCATAGTAGCCTCGCAAACTTAGTATCTATATATTTAGAGTTATAGAAAAAAGCGTTTATTTACTTCTATTTATAGAATATTTAAAACCAGATAAAACTTTTCCTAAACTTTTTCCTAAGCTCTTTCTTAGCGATAAAAATCTGTATTTTAGTCTTTGATCGCTTCCTATTCTTGATCAATTCAATATTAATCCAAGTTAGCATTCAAATATATATATATATATTGTGGAAATGTATTTACGATTAATGAATTTCTTCATAATTATGATTAATTTAAGCGCACGAATTACTGCAACTCTTTTCAAATTCAATGCCTTAAAAGTTATATCCAATAACTTGTCTTTAAAAATAATTCAAATTTAATTGTTTCTGAGCACATTCTAGCCTTGATTTAGGAAAAAAACTACTCTTAAAAACTTTGATCAAAGACGAAAATGAATTAAGAAAAAGGGAATCAACAAGTAATTGACACAGGTCTAAAAGCATTGAGAATGTCTATGATTATTGCTAATTACAATTCAATCGACTAGTGATGTGAATATAGTGTTTTCATTCTCATCAATATTCCTCAAGTCAGATTTGGCATAACATATTCTGGTCACGATAATTATCGAGTCCCGAAAGGGTCCTTGAATTTGATGATAGTTTAGATTTTACATTTTTTTCTTTTATTATTTTGGTTGAAATTTCTTGTCTAATTCTTTGTTAGTTACTTGCTTTGAGAATCAGGTATCTTATTATTGATAATAATGGTGACAATCTTTAAATTGGTTTATGTGTTAATCCTTGCCTCAATCTCGATCGCTTTTACTACTATATGGGTATTACTGTTGACATAATTTTTTGGAAGCATTTAGTTTTTATACTTATATTTCCTCTAAAGTTAATGTTTTACATTCAAAGAAACTTTGTTTAATTTAATTTTTTTCTTTGAGTAATTAGCTTTCAGAACCCAAGATTAATTAGACTATAAATCCAGACGTCAAAATACGGTTTTCATATTCAAAAATAAATCAATTGAATAGAAAATATTATCAGATAATGAAGTATTAATTAGCGTTAAAAATGTGAAAACTAATCATAAAGTATTGAATTGGAAATTTCTGGTTCTAATCTTTGATGATCCTACTATGGAATACTTCCTTATTTACTAAAAAAGTTCCTCAACTTTTTATAATTGCATAGATTTTCCTATGGATTTTGAATGCAGTTGGCAATTAAAGCCTCCCGACCAATGGCAGCCAGCAGAAGTTTCCGAATGGATCAGGACATGGGCCTCACATAACGGAGTTCAGGATATCGATGTGGCTCACTTGATGTACAATCACATGCCAGGATTCGAGTTGTGTCAACTGAGAAGAGAATATTTCACATCTGTTTGTCCGCAATATGGAAATATGATATATGATTCCCTCCAGAATTTAATTAATCAGTTTCGCTCAAACAATTTAATGGGAAACACCACTCAAGACTTTAGCTTTCCTGCGATACCAAATTTCGACTTACTTTCCGGTAATATCTGCCTCGATCTTGACTCACAAGTGGGACACAGTCCAAGCTCTGCAAGCGGTAAAAGCTTTCTATTCCTAATTGAAAAATTGCTTTATTTCGAACAATAGTTACTGAAAATCTATTTTTATTAATCGATTTAGAGTCTGATAGAGAGAGTACGAGCAGTAATTTAAGTGGAGTTAATGAAAGAAAACCAACAATAAATTCCTACTTTCCTGCCATTATCACTAACTCATCGAACGTGTCAAACTTGATGCCAGAAACCCGTGCACTACTCGATCAAAAGCCAAATTTGGTCAACACACCATCACTTCCGGTGGCCGTCAAAAAGGCTGGTCGAAGAGGAAGACCACCAAAGAAAGATGCGAAATCAAGAAGTAATTCTATTGATTTGCATAACAATAACTATGAAGTTATAATTAGCTAACATTTTAAAACTTGACTCTTATTGAAACTCTTACTTTCGACCGTCTGAATCAGTGACGCTATAAATTTTGCTTTTTATTATAGGTAAAGGAAATGGAAAGCTCTGGGAGTTCATACGAGATCTACTATTAAATCCAGTGACAAATCCAAGTTTGATAAGATGGGAAAGACGTGAAGACGGAATCTTTAAATTTGTTCAATCGGACAAAGTGGCGAAGATGTGGGGAGAAAGGAAGCAAAATCCTCGAATGACTTACGAAAAATTAAGTCGTGCAATGAGGTATGAACTTAAAACCAAAAAAACGCAACCATCTAATTTTCATAAATGACATCTAATTATAAGAACAAGTTCTGAATATTGATAAGTAAACTGAGTAATTAAGTTTCTCTCTTTCTCTTTCTTATGCGTAAAATTACTAATGAAGGAATTACTACAAGTCTAAAATACTGGTTCGCGTTCCAAAGGTGGAGGGCATGCCTAAAAAACTTATTTACCAAATCGGTCCCAAATCCCCAAATGCATTGTCGCAACTAATATATGATAATAACTATTTTTGCATGAATTTTAATAACTTTGCTTAATATTGCATTTATAAACATAGAGTACTTCGCATATTTAGAGTAGACCTTTAACATAAGCTTTTAGTATAGATTAATTGTTCATTTCAATTATCCTTAAATTATTTTTTCTTTCACTTCAATTACTTGCATGTTATTTAATTTTTTTATCATTCTTGTCAATCAAGGGCTTTTTAATCAATAAATATTATTCTGTATTAATGCATGTTTGTATTTAAGCTAATTTTAAGAATCTATTTCGTCGACTGAAAATCTGAATGCATGACAAAAGATAAGAAATTATTAGTTTACTTTCGCCTTTGCTAATCAATGCTTCAATACTCATGAAATTTATTGATCAAACTTTCAGATACTATTATAAGTCTCAAGTATTGCTACCAGTGTTTGGTCGACGATTGGTGTACAAGTTTGGGCCAAACGCAACGGGTTGGAGACCACAATACGATCACATCAGTATGAAATCAAATAATGGTTTACATAACTAACTGAAAAACATGAACTCAGCTATACTCATTGTTATACTCAAAAAGTTCCCACAACTATAACCGCATTATAAACCTGAACGCGAATTGAAGATTGAGTAAATTTGACTAAACAGTTCATAGTTTGATTCAATTGAAAGCGATTTAATCCTAAAATTGTTTTTAAATACAAATACTTATGCATGTGCGGTTTGAAATTTTGCAATATTTTAAGCCATATGTGATCACATAAACTATACTTTATATATATTTGAGCCTATTTTTAAGGCTTTGACTTTTTTCTTACAAACTATATTTTATTAATGACGATATAGAAAATCGAGTTTAATAATTATATTTAAAGAAAGGCCTAAGTATTTGCAGCCTGAATATTATGAAGAAATTTTTATTATAGTCAAATTTTTTAATTTGTTTCAACGAAAATTTTGAGTTGTTTTTCATTGTATAAAAACCCACTTGTTTTATGAGTACCTTTTCTGTCATTTCACTAAATAATCTTACGATCACTGATCTGTTGGTCTTTTCGCCTAAGACAGTATCAAAATTTATATCTTCTTGTATTTATTTGACCAAATAATTGATTCTTCACCTAAACTCTAGTTCTTCAATCTTACGCTATTGAATAAATACTAATACACCTGAGATCATTTGTTTGAATTTCTCGAAATATCACTTCATGACTAGTGTAGAATTTGCTTTTAGAAAAATGAGCTTTACTTTTACCAAACATAACCTTCATTTCTCATAAAATCACTATAACCTTTGAAGAAGACCAACAGAAATGCATGAAGAACATGTTCAATAAACCGCGAGCAAAGTTTGTGCAATCAGGTATTTCAGTAATTGAATATGGCCGTAAAGTTTTTATAAAACATTTTCATATCTACAATCATAGAATTGAAGCGTTTGGATAGAAACTGTAAAAATACTTGACATAAAAAGCAGCGCAATTAATTAGTTTAAGTTATCCAAATTTGAAACGAATGATGAGTACTAGAAATATGAAGATTATCAATTTACAGAAAGATACTGAATGAACTGACTTTGTCGCAACTCATAGGTTTCCTATTGGATCCTATTAGCTCCTTTTGGAAATGCACTTATAATCTCATAGATCTATCTGTAAGCTTAGGGTAACGGAACTGTAGAAAACGTTTTCCTTTCTCTTTGTAAATAAATGGTACAAACATTATCTTTCAATAATTGGTACAGATTTTGGTGATCATCCCCGGTGTGGAATTAATTGTCATTTATTTGTGGCCTCAAAAAGCAGAAAGTTTTGAGAGTAATCATAATTATTGATTGTTGTATTTTTGATTATCTATGTATATAGTCATGAAAAATGTTAATTTTTTACTTTATTATCCATTGTTCAATAAGTCTAGTATTATTTGTGACCAATTTATTTTGATCTCTAGCCATCCAATTGATTTTTGATTATTATATTATAAACTGTAGATCACATTCAATATTATACTCATTTTTATTACCCATAAGTTACCAATTATTGCAATAGTAAATAGTGTTGGCATACAATCGCTTTGTTATGTTTGTTATGTTATATATGCTTTTCTCAAAATTTTCGTCAATTTTTATGATTATTACTATATATATTATATATTATTTGTTTTATTTAGAATTTATAAGTTTTTGCAAGTTTTTTATATGTAATGCAAAGAAAATTGTGCGAAATGTGCCACTCAATTATGTAACGCAAGTAAATCAATTTGCATTTTGTTAACATTGAATAAGATAGTGTAATACTTGTATTATCTTAAACAAACAAATAAAAGCTTGTTTTCCTTTGTAATTGAATTTTTTACTTAAATCTGTCTATTTTCCGGCATCTAACTCTAGAAAAGTACTTGGTTCCGTGACCACGTATCAAAAACATAAGTTACGATCAAAACAAGGAAAGATCTCTTAAATTTGCATAAATATCATAGAATACTTAAGTAGGATACATACTGTTGACTATTTGTCTGAAGAGGTCTTTCAAAATGACTTGTTAGTCTTTGGAAAATTAGAAGAAAAACATTTCGAGTCAGACTGTAAGCTTTTATGCAGTATTTGCATAGTTAATATTTATTCATTATACGCATCCATGCATTCATTGCATGCATCACACTGTCAAACCTATATTTTCATTTGATTTATTCAGTAATAATATTCAGATATCTTGACAAATGAATATAATTTGATGTGAAATGGTTTGAATAGTAAGACGAACGATTTAAACTATAATCATCAGAAACAATGAATAGACAAAAGTAATTGAAAACTTTCAACAAGCTTGAAGTAGTTATACAGTAAAGATATTATAGAGATTATTCAAAAGGCATCAGTTTAGGCACCAGTTTAAGCACAATGAGTATTATGCCAAAGGTTTAACTTGTGCTCCTTTACATTGAGTGAAAACAACGAATAATGAAAATCAATAACTTTAATAGAAAAGTTCGAGGAAATATTGATCCATACATTGTATTAATTTACGCACAATTGCATTATTGTAAATCAATAACTGTAATTTGAAAGTAAGACCTCATCTAATGTATAAGAAGTATCAAATGATGAAATACTTTCCACTAAAAACTTACAATAAGATTGCAGCAAAAAACCACTTTTGGTAGTATTTAATCCTCCTAAACAAGTAGGAAAACATGAAACGTTTAGTCCTTGGAAATAGTCTTTTAAATAAATGTTACTATTGATTATAAGAATTGCATTTCATCAATAATAACGGTTATTTCAGCTTAACTTGTAATTGGTTTTAATTATGTCATTGCAATACTGCTTAGATTCTAAAAAGGTTTAATCTTTGTTTACGATAAGTTTTTGAGAGCTATGTAATCGATGATATAAACCGTTAATTTTATTGTAACGATATTTCATTAGATTTGAAGTCTAGTCTAAACCTGAAAAGAATATAAATAAAACAAAATCTTCATTATGATTGATGAAACCCTATAAGAGCTTGATTTAAATTAACATAATTTGTCGAACGTTTGTTGAGAAATTCTGCCAATAATACATCTAACTCTCGGACTGGTTCATACAATAGCCTATAAGCCAACACCTTAATGCCTAGATTGTCAAGTGTTGAACAATTATCTAGCCAATCGAATTAAATTTAAACGTAGGTAGAGATGAATCTCGCAACAATTCATTTAAAAACAAGGCTGTATTTAAGTTTGAATATGTTTGGTGATTTTAAAATGTAATTCACACCGATTGCTGGAGTCTTATTTCCTTAAGTTGAAATTTGCATAAGTGAAGGAGAGAAAGATAAAGCTAACTCAATCCTTAATTCCCGAAACAATCATTAATTATAAGTTTAATATAATCATATATTATTATTCATTTATCGCTGTGTATAAAGTTATGTAACTTTAAATTAAAGAACAAAAAATAATGTCCACTCTTGAAAAGCTTAATGACAAATTACCTTAACTTAAGGAAAATTGTATTCTTTTAATGCTGTATAGATTCAGACTTTAGAATAAACTGCTGCAAAAAATCTATCAGCATAAACCCAGCAGCTTTTCTGCCAATCAGTAATTTAGAGTTAACTTTCTCTATCTTTAATTAGTCATCATTAACTTTGGCATCAAATTAAATTCATTTCAATTAAAACATTTGAACGTCAAATCAAACAAATAATCATAATTAAATAATCAATCAAATCGTAGTCAATGCATTCTGATTATTTTTTGTATTTAATTGAAGAGTAGCTTTCGTCAAATACTCAAACCTCTATACTTATAATCAATATTTTATTTCTTAATCATATTTGGGGCGATAAGAAATTCAGAATTGAGCATATGCTAGAGTTGCGTCTTAAAGAGTAAATTGTATTACGAATCCACAATATAGCTAATTACATATCAATTGGTAGTGGCGAAACCAGAGAGGCCTCGGGTACAAATCAACCTTCAATTTAAATTTGTAGCTAACTTT
The DNA here is from genome assembly GCA_018873245.2 of Archegozetes longisetosus. NCBI lineage: Eukaryota > Metazoa > Arthropoda > Arachnida > Sarcoptiformes > Trhypochthoniidae > Archegozetes > Archegozetes longisetosus. The sequence continues at coordinate 4,054,754 of JAEMBT020000007.1, forward strand.
GTGTAAAAGGTTCTACTTTTTTCAATATAAAATTTGGTTAATTTTTTGTAATAATTGCTATAAAATAAAGTATACATAGATTGCGATTCAAATTTAGACTATTGCACAATAAAATTTGGTATAAAATGTATCAAAGTCGGTGCGACGTGTGACCCTCAACTCTAAATTTTCTTATTTTGTTACTCTCAACTGAAAGCAAATGGATATTTTCACTCAAAATTTTAAGGTTACAGGAACTTGAATTTTCTCATCAAGCTTCTCAGCCCTTGATTCACAGGGGTTTGAATAATAATAAGTTTGGTAGTGAATTACTATTAACTTATTAATATAGGTATTCAAAAAAAAGTGTAGATACGGATTAAGGCATAAAGATCATTTCTATTTTGGATAATCATTAAATTCTTGTGATTCGAACAAAAATTGCTTGTTTAATGTAATACAAACTCAAATGCTTAATTAAGTTTTTATTAAATATCTATTAGTTCAATCAAAAGTTTTTTGCTAGTCAACAGTATGGATAAGAACTAATTAAGTACACATAACTTATTACGAATATTTTGAAGTTAATTTCAATCAACAAAAACAGTATTTAATTATTGAGTTACTGATCAAAGTAATTAAGATAGATAAAAAGTTTCAGTTATATCTTAATTATAATTAGAATTTTCCAATTAGATCCTATTTCTTGTATTGAGTTAAATTTTAGAGTTGAGTGGCTGCCAAATATCAAAACATCTTTGTCACTGGAAAGCTACTTCTAATTAAAGCTCAAATGATGTTTGTTTCAGACTTGAAGTAACGGTATAGTTTTCTTCAGCCATGATTTCTACTCTCATTATAGATACTTTAGGGCAACCAAATAACAATTTTTCTCAGCAAACCTTCAAAATTTCGGCAAAACTTGAGAAAATCATAGTTGAAAACTTGATAACCCGCGACTGCAAGAAGGGAAAGATTGTCGCTATGTCCACCTTCCTCTGATGCGCATCAATTTGTTGCCAAATTTGTTGCCAAATTTAATTGATTTTAGTTTAGCTTTGATTATTATATGAATATTTTAAACATGAATGTTTATTAATATGTCCAATATTATGTTCTGTTGGAAAGCATGCCACCACAACACATTACTTTTGGTTGCTGTCAAGGATTTTTAAGCCTTTGAGTGTACAATAAGGGGAGAAAGATTGGGTCTTCGCAAAAACGAGACTAACCCTGAGATCTAAAAATTAAAAATATGATAAGAATCTGAATAAAATGTGTTTCAGAATCAAAGTTTCAGCCGTGAGTTACTCGTTATTTATTTAATAAGCTTATGTGTTATCTGATTCTGAACATGAAAATTATTTCGAAATTTGCTATCTTGTAATTTCGAATGAGAAAGATCCCACTATTGAATTCAATTTAGAAAATATCAATTTTTCTTAAATCAAACCTTCATATTTTTGATATTATGAATGCATTCAGTGAAAAATCTTGTGCCCAGCAAGATATGACATTTTAGTTGTTGTGAAATTTCGTTAATTGAAAGATTTATATCTATGCTAATAATTTTAGTTTCTCTGAAAATTAGTATGTCGTAAGAGGAAAAATAAGAATTTTGATAATGCATTATTAAAAATGACACATGTTTACAACCTTATATTGATCTTATGCTGAAAACTTGATCAAAAATCATCTGGTTAAGGTATGAAACGGGTAAATTTTAGAATTTTTCTGAAGATAAATTCAGATAAATCAGGAATAGATTGCACAAATGTTTGCTGTCAGAATAAGAATGCATGATTACTTACAGTTATAAATCACTAACTTTAAAAGGAAACTCTTAAAAATTGTTTCTCACATCAAATCATATTAAGACGTATAAGAATTATAAAACAAAAAATAAAACTAATTCGCATAAGAGCTATCCTTAAACTTTGTTTACAACCGTTATAATTTGCTATGATTGTGGCGTGAATGCGATCATCTCTATAAAATAGGTACTATTTTCAATTGAATCCTATACTTAACAGCTCATGACGAAATTGCTCTCTCATGCAGCTTGAAAAATTAGCCTTTAATTTGAAATTTAATTATAAAGCCTAGCATAAACTTGAAAACAAAACTTATTTGCATAATTAAGTTACAACGTGGATGTAAAATAAAACAAAAAATAACTGCATTTACATTTTTATAATGTTTGGAAATTAAAAATTTTCCATTGTATTAAGAAATTCCTTATGAATTTAAGAATAGTTTCTATAATTTCTAGGAATAGAATAAGCAAATTTTCTTAATGCTATCTTATAATGGTTTCTGATTATCATTCTGGATAACCATGATTATATGCTTTCAATTTATACCAGGTTTTGATTAATTTTAGTTTTAAACAAATCTAAAGTTTATGATAAACTAAAATTGAGCTCAATTTGCATTTTAATTGATGTTTAATCTTTGCGTTTCTTATGTTAATTTGAATCCTAACTCAAGTGTCAGTTTAGTGTCTTAGTAATTGTAGTTTTAATTTTCATAATAAATTATTTTCTCATAATTAAATTAAGTCATACGAAAACAATATAAAACTTTTTATTTTCGTAATGCAGGGAAAGTAAGACTTATGTTGTTTACCATTACATGAGTGAGAGTTAGCCTAACTTTGATTAGCATACAGTATAAGAACCTGACATTCACTCGATTAATCTATCTTTCACGATTAAAATCACAAAACTATGTCACATCAAGCTATGAATACATTGACAAAAGTATATGATTTCTACAATTTGAGCACTTAGAAAAAGAGTTTAAGGTTTGATTTTGAATACTTGTTGCTAAAAGTGTTTTTCTTTTCCTAAAGTAATGCCTGCAACTAAAACCATAAAACTTTTGACGTCTTTTCAACTTGAAACATTCGAGTACATCAAGTGGATTTATAGGTTTAATTTCAAGTTGACAGTAACTTTCGTAAGTTTTAATATTATGAAATCACAAATTACTGCAAATATCATTTAATGGCGAATTATATTGTTTGTGAGTTGTAGATGTCCTTTGTTTTAATAGACTAATGATAGAAAAGTCACTTTTCCTCATCCATTCTCTAATTTATTTTATCTAAATTTAGTCTTAAGAGAATACTTTATGGCATAAATGATAGGAAGTCTTTCAAAGTTTAGGAGTTATTCTTTACTAGTCATAGCAATCTTTTAGCTAAAGGAAAAATCTCATATACAACTATTTAATTTGATCTAAGATAATCATATTTTAATGATATTTACTTCTATCTAAGTAGATATTCTGCTCGTCAATATCTATTTAGGAATTGTGTAAAACTTTTAGCTAACATCAAAAGTTTCTAATGTGCAATACTTAAGAATCTGCTTAAATATATGTCAGATCTTTCATATCTGTCATTCAAAATCAAAATATATTTAACTGTAATTTAATTTAGTATTCGTTTAATTTAAATTGACTACAATTTCATTTGTTTGACTTTACAAACATAATAGACTTAGTATTTGACTATTCTGTTGAACAATTAAGACAAATCGAGTTGAATTTAAGTTTCATTATTTGCGCCACACGCTTCCATACATTGTTGTTCGGTTTTGAATCGATTTGAGTTTCCATTACATCCTCCGTATACAAACTCTTTGCATTTGCCTTCAGTCTGATTGAAAGCCCACATTTTGAAAAACGCTCTACACATACCTGTTTCGGGTTGAAGAGAACAAGTCTCGGCACTTACTACGGGGTTTTCATCTATTTATTCAAATATAACTAAACTTTAATCATTTAAAAGGCAACAATTGAAAATTTAAGTGATATAACGCTCTAAAAATATAACGAATGCATATGAACCTGAATTGTTGCGAGAAAAAACTCCCGAACAATAGATTATGACGAGTATAGCTAGTGAAATGTATATTCTCATTATGAATGAAACTCCCAATAGTTGATACCAGAGTTTTTGTTCTATAATGAATAAAAACATGTATTCAGTCTACTTTTCAATTTGACACCATTTGTACACATAATTAATTGCTGATGAGTGAAGCAATACTGGGTAGACAACGAATAATCAAAAATAGTGATTGAAAGTAATCATTTTCTACTTTTATACTCATCAAAACAGACAACAGTTTTTATCCATTCATGAAGGCAGTTAAACTCAGAATCCATTTCAATCAATGGATTTAGTTCAATTAGATTACAAAAATGATCTATGAAAAGTAAGCACTAATCAAGTCTGACCACAAATCTGATTCAAGAAACTCATACATAACACTTACACTATAGGAACGGAAGTTCAAAGTGGTTCACCATTTGTGGATACTATTTTTATTGTTTCGACTTGTTGTTATTCTACATTTTTGGCCAAGTGAAGTCTTTAAAAATATTGTTTAATAAGTATTCGGGAGAAAATTTTTGCTGTTGGGTTGGCTTATTTGTTGTACACCCAGTATTATTAGACCATCTGTAAATTATGCAGATGTGTAAAAGTTATTATTTATTTAAACAGATTTTAATACTTTATAAGTTTTTTCTAACTTTTTATTCACTTTTATCAACTTCGATCAGAAGCAATCCGTAAGTTTGAAACAATATTAACAATACTTTCAAATTTTTTAATATCAAGTCAGCTATTTTGATACTTAGAGAAAGTGTTTTCTCTTAAATGATGTCAAACGTCTCAATGTTTGACTCGTTAGTTGTCCAGATGTTGTATTAATCTGAATGTATGAAGAGTAGATTTGATTTCAAACTAACGCTTAAATTATTCAAACTAGTCTAAAGTTTAATGATTATAATTTTGTATATAATTAGCTGAATATGAAGTAGTCCAACACTTGTGTTGAGATTAATATCTTATTTGAAAAGACCGGTCTTTCCCCAAACAGTTTTTCTATCACTCACAATCGATGGTTCAACTTTATTTTTACAAATTTTCCACTTTTTCTCAAATTCAATATAAAAGTTGTCCAAGATGAGTACAATATCTCCAAACCATGCAAATATATTAAAGAATCCACAAACTAGTCCAAAATCTAGTAGTCTAAAGTTTTCATTGCTTTTTATCACACAATTTGTGTTTACATTTTTGCAAATCATCATTATTTTGATGAAGTTTCCAAACTTTAGGCTCTTTTTCAAACTTATAAAATAATTTCCCCAAACATGTTCGCAAAAGAACCAAAATATGAATATAATTAATGAGAAAATCAAATCTCCGAGCATGAAAAGTAGTTTCAAAGTCAAAATCTTATTCAGATGTCTAACTTTGACTTTGAGGACACTTACAATTATCAGACAAATAAATAGCAATGAATAGAGAAAACTGATCCACGAAGTTATTACAAATAGTTGAGCGTAAGATTCAGCATTATCTAACAGGTCGAAATCTATGGTATGATTGAATGGATGACAGTTCGACCATTCAATTGATAGCTCTTTGAAATCGAATGGATAGTCAATATCAGTATTAAAGTGATTGCATTGATAACGAGAAGTGTAAAACATAGTTAAACAAGCTGGCAACAGTGAAGTTAGACATTCAATCATTTTAACTGCTGCTCTTATAGATTCACGACTAATCATCTTTACTAAAAGTTAGATTTTAGGGTCAGTCTCAACTTATACGAGTTAATGGAAAAAATTGAATCAATGTAGAGTTGAATTCTATTTGAATCACAGCTCATAGAACTAATCAAAATATTCACTTATAAAGTCAGAAACTTTTTTCGCTACTAAATGGATTAATGAAAGAAAGTCAAAGTTAGAAAATAGGTATTGATTTGCGAGTGTTTTACTAGAGAGCTATGAATTTGTTGAAGTGCTTAAACCCTAAATGTTTTTATTGCATCAAAGTTTTATTTCGGGTGAATTACTTTGAGTTGCTGTCAAACTTCATCTTAATTAATAAGATTCTAAACTCAATTTTATTCAAGTGTCTAAGAAGTTTAAGTTCTTGACTCATTTGATCAAATTTTAGATCCAAATCTAGTCCACAAAATGTAGAGCTCTATAAAAACGTTGACATATATTTTTTGTTATTATTTTGTTTCCTTTCATACATATTGATCCAAATAATAAGTTGAATAAAATATTTATTGCTATTGACTAACGTTAGAGGTGAGTGAAATGAAAGCTTGAGAATAACAAAATTGTGTAAGTGTTAGGTTAGGTTACGTAGTTCCTCTAAATAAAATTTGAACGACTTCAGTTATGATTTTCAAATTTGATATACTTATTCAACGTATGTTACTGAGTACAGAATAACATATATTTCAACTCTGAATGTTACTCGAGCATGACACTGGTTTTATATAAAAATACTATTGAATGTCACGTGTGTCACATATTTTAGGAGATCATATATACGTTATTAAGTACTGAGTCACATATGTTAAGGTATTTTCACTTGAAGTGATCCGATCAAGAGTTTTATGTGTGAAATCGTAAAAGTTGCTGTTTTAATTAGTTGATCTAACTTAATCAACCAATTAAGGTTCAAATGATGAATCTTCATTAAGATTCAACATTCGGATTCATTTCATGCCAGTGGTGCTTAAGAAAGACCACGATTGGCGAACTATGTACTGTATTCTGAATTAACTAAAGTGATCACTAATCATACGGAAAAGAATTAGTTGAATACAATTTGAAAAATCATAAAAATGTACATTCAACATGATATAGAAGCTTAGTAGCATTAGAAATTAGTAAAAATAATTTAAGCAATTTTTTAGTTTAAGGCGAATCAAAATCCGGTTTGACCTTTTCTGTTTGTTACGATTAGTTTTGAACAAATACAAAAGAACAATATGAATATAATTTTTAAAAACTTGAGTTCAAGTGGTTTCCTTTTGAGTAAAATTGCAGTTAATGTCCAATTTTAATTTTCTATATTTTCAATGTATTTGCTATGAGAATAAAAAAAAATACGAATTTCACTTCAGTACTCTAATTCAAACAATTTACCGAAATCCTTTAGGGTACATTTCTGAGCCCTCATTGGTTTTAAAGCTTCTGTTTTTGTCAGTAAACAGCTGATTATCTTCTGGCTATATTGGATTATGATTTATCCAACTTTAATTCCAAAAATAATGTGAATCACTTTAACCAATTTATAGTGCTTCTAAGTTTTTTTATCGAATTGAATATTTATTTCTATGATGTTTTTCAAGTTATATTCAATTATTATCTCTCTGTATGATCAGTGATGATTCTAATTACTTCTGAAGTATATTATATCTGATTGGCCTATCATATTTGTTGTTGAGTACCACTAGGTTAGGCAAATCATTGATGGGCAAATGTATCTAAATGGTTGATCTTAGTGAGAACTTATCATTTCAAGCCTAAATCACTGATTAAGTTAGATTTGATCATTAAATTTCATGTTTGATTGCAAGTGGCCAATTAAGGCAGTGATTTTTACAAATCGTTTCGTACTTACTGGACAACACAAGTCTGATCCAAAAGTCAGACTAAATTTTCTTGATATCTGCCTAATAAGTGTACAAATTTCATATTCATAACTCGAGCTGTTCTGGTTCTGTTCAAAAGTTAAGATGGCCTAAAGCATTTGCTATCTTCTATGGCAATTTTGTTGAATCCCACTCTCAAGTAAGAGATTGTAAGCGTGAGAAACAAATTACTGAAAGTCACACTCTACAATAATGATTTGAAAATTCGAACTTTGGCTTACTTACATTTTGTATTAGCTAAACCACATCGAACATTTAAAAGCAAACCTTATATGTAACAATTCACAGCTTAACTTTACTTTATATTCAAATTTGACAACAGCTTAATGAAAAACTATTGTTTATGTGATACAATTCTGTGATTTTAATTGCTTTATATTACATGGGGTTTTATTAATTTAATCTCATTTTCATGGCAATTATCTTAAATTAAATTAAATGATACAAATTTAGAGTGAAATAGGGGCAACTGGAAAAAGTTATACGGGTCTTTATTCTACTCAAATCTATACTATATTTCAAGTTTACCTAAATTACTACTTTCAGTACAACATGACATCTAATATTAGGTTACAATAAGTCACAATTATTTTCATATCAAAAAACAAGAATATATCGACTGGTGGCACATAAGTGCTACTAATGTTTGTACGAAGTGAGGTTTCTTTAAAAATCAATATCTAGTCCACAGCTGCATGAATGAATAATAAATAGTAGCTTTACCTGTAGTACAAACTTGTTTCAAACATTCGGTAAACATCTTTATAAATAGATTCATTTTGAATCAACTGATTAATCGACTTTATTTTTAGATGTTTTCAGAGATAAAAAAAACCAAAATCGCTTAAAATAACCAAACCAAACTAAAGCTAGGTTCTCACTAGATCGACTCATAAAACTTCAGTATTGTTCGTAGGCCATGAAATGATTATAGGAAAGCTCTATTACTATGGTCATTAGCATTAACTTTATTGATTGTTTTCCGGTTTTAGTAAAAAATTTCGTGCTCAACTTATGCTTAAATGACAAGTAATTTAAAGGTTGCATAAAATTAGGATATTTTACTCATATTGGTCCAATTATTAAGCAATTAATTGGCAATATGTCTAATAAGGGTTAATTTGTGAAATTTCTTTAATTATTTTTGTTACAGTCTATAAAACTTTTTAATAGAATTTTTTGCCATTAAATTTTTAAAAGAAAAATTTTGCTATTTTCAGATATTTCTAATGAACTACTTCTATCTTGGAAATTAACAGTTTTCGGTTCTGTTTTTAAAAGTTCAATAACTAGTTTTGAAGATAAACTATTTTTATTTCACATGATTAAAAAAAGCAGCAAGACTCAGCATTTCCGCGCCTTCCTTTAACCACAGACGTAGCCAGTGAGGAGCTAGGGGCCTCCTCAGATTATCCCTCAGATTTTTTCAAAATTAAAGTGTAGATCTGCATTTATTTGACGAATCAATCGGTTAATTATTGTTAAACATTAATGAAGGTTTGATTAAAAATTAACAAATATTTGAAAGCGGATTGGCGCTTGCCATTCGAAATCTAGGACTTTACCCCCTCTTCAGCCAAAATTACCAGTTACGGCACTTCCTTTAACTGTCGAGTTTTTGAATTTGGTGAAAATAGTTGCGTAAATTTAAAGTTACACTTATTTCTCTAATCAATAGGAAATATAGAACTTTGACCTCTTTATTGACATACCATAACGAATGCTATTGTTAATAATACTACTAGTTCAGGATATGATATCACTAGCGATAATAATAACCTTCAAACTAAGAAGTACTTCAAGTAGCGATAGACTTTGATAGCAAGGCACTTCTATTCAGTGCTAAACTTTTCTCAACCGTATTAAGTGCTGAACTAAATATAAAAGATTTCTATAACTAGTTAAGCATTTCTATTGCTGAAACTTTTTCCAGTTCAGTCTAAGCTAATCAGTCGCTTAAGTAAATTACTCATCACATCAAACACAATGGCGAGTATTGATTTTGAGAAATGGGATAAAGACATTGATGATCCGAACGTTGATAAACAACAACTTTATGATCAGCTGAAAGAAGCATCGAATGCATCGCCTAATGATGTCGATTATCTTTGGAGACTGACCAAGGGAGCGCTTGTTTTATCTGATTTAGAGGAAAAAAATAAGAACAAAGATAAGTGCAAGAGTTTCGTCACTGAATCACTGACTCACGCGAAGAAGGCTATCGAAGCTGATCCTAAATCGTTGAACGCGCATAAATGGTATGTTATCTAAATATTTAGTCGATACTTACTATGGTTACTTTTAGCATAGACTGAAAATTTAGGTTTACCAACAATTCAATATAAAGTAATCTTTGTGTTGTAATCAGGTTTGCACTTTACGTGAGGGTTTTTCCAATTTGTAACTGTTTAATCTACATAACTATGCTTTTGAGCAACTTATTGTAAATTAGATTTATATTGCTTCAGTTTGACTCGCTATTAGATACTTATTCTTTCATTTGAATGACTTTTTTTGCAATATAATAACTTAATCAGCAATGCATATTTAGTTCTAGTTGGCAATTATTTCTTAATTCAATTAGATGCATTAAATTTGTATCTCAGTTCAAATTAAGGACAGGCAGACTATTGCATGCGATCTTGTGATTAGAAACACAAATGCCAGTACCAAAGGTAGGTATAAAACTTCATGATTCGATTAAGGACTCAAACCAAGGACTTGATTAGGCGTCTCTTTCCTTTTTTTACTGCAAAGTATATTCAAATCCAAGCAGTTTAATGTTTGCTGAAGTACAGGTAATTTTCAATGTAATCCAAAAGTTAATGATGTGTTCAATTGTACAGGAGATATGATAAATGCATTACTTCTATACTGTTTAGATAAACATTAACACAACTCCTGTTTATTGCATAAATTAGATTAATATCTTAAGCTTTTTTCACAATCTATTGACACTTTTATTTTATGCCTTTTAGAAAAGCTTTGATTGTCTTTTTTGAGTTGATTTATCACAAGCTATGACTTCGAAGACACTTCATATTAAATGATTAAACAAAATTTTGGTATAAGATTATAAAGATAATCTAAAACACTTCAGATTAGCAACAGTTGATTGTATCGAAGTAGGAATAATCATTTGAATAGATAAACCTTGAATTTTCAAAATGTAATTTAAATGTTTCGACTGATTGAATCTTAAGTATTTTTTATTTGATTTGTTTGAAACTTGTGTAGTCTTAATTTAAATAGATATTCATTGTTTGTCATTCTCTACTAGCCTTCAGGCTCACATGTTTTTGCTTATTCAATCATTAGTATTATATGCCAGTATAAAGCATTGAAAAGAGATTATTTTAATAATTTACTTAAAACACGATAACAAATTTTCCAGTTGAAAATCTAAATAAGAATTACAATTTTCGGAACATCTTCTGTTAAAAGGTACTGAAGCATCATATTCCAAAATTTCGACAAAAAATTATCTGATTTTAGATAAATTGCTACAAAGTTTATACGAATTTTCACTCAGCCTTTTATATCAGTTCTAAAATTAAAGTTTTTAGTGTATATTGAATCATGCGACTTTTTAAAAGGTTTTGAACTTGTATTTTGTCAACTTTTTTATTTAGTCCAAGGCTTTCGTAAATTTCAATGATTTATTCATATTATTAAATATTGAAACTGAATAAATAAATGAAAATTATTAACATCTATCTTGCAAACAAAGGTATTGCGCATCAGTTGGTCGTATCGCACCGTTTGTGGGCACCAAAGAGCGAATACAATATGGACATGAGTTCAAGAAGCATTCAGACATAGCGGTTTCTATAGAGCCTAACGATATGCTAATGCATCACATGTACGGCCGTTGGTGCTACGAAGTGGCTGGTCTCACGTGGGTCGAGAAGAAGTTGGCCGCCACCTTCTTCGGCACACCACCTGAATCCACTTATGCCGAAGCCTTGGAGGCGCTCATGAAAGCTGATCAACTGAGACATAAATGGAAATCCAATCAGTTATGGATTGCAAAAGTACTGATTGCTGAAAAGAAGTATCCCGAAGCTATGAAATGGATCGATGAAGCCATACAATTGGAAACTGTTACTGAAGATGACCACGTCACTCACGAGGAATTGCTTGAATTGCAAAAGAAATACTCTAAATATCGCAAATGATGTCACGCTTCTATTTAGTCTTCGATTAAAGCAATTGTTTTATTTAAGAGTTATGTTTCGCTGTTTTACAGATTTGTTGGTTATGTTTTATTGATAATTAATAAACTAATTGTTTTAATTTAAAAAAGATTTCATCAACTACTCGTATATTCCTATTCGTAGAAAAATTATTTCAAAACTTTGGAGTCGATAGTTATAAATAGTGTTGATTCCGTTCCTGGAACGAAACAGGAATGGAACTGGAACGGTATTAAAAAATGCTTAAAGAACGGAGTAGGAACGGGACGAAAATGGAAAATATTGAACAGTACGGAACAGGAAACGGAACGGAATGAAATCAAGAACGTAAAACAGAACTGAATATGAATGGAATGGAATAAAATCCGAAAATCAAAAACTCTAACACATCGTATTGGAAAATAAACAATACTGTAAAGCTTTACAAATTTGAGTTATGAATCTAATGGCTTATTTTAGGCTAAAATAAAGGTTAAAATTTAAGAACGGGATAGGAACGGAATAGGATTGAAAGTTCTCTTTAAGAACGGAATAGGAACGAAACTGAATAAAAAATTTGGAACGGAATCAACACTAGTTATAACTAATCTTAAAACTAGCAAATATAACAGTATTCATAATTTCATTAATTGTTAGGTTCAAATCGATAGCTATCATTCATAGCAAAAGGAAGTTCTTTGAAACAGCTACTATCTCTCCAACCGATCAACTCATTTATTTCTGGAATATTAATAGTCTTCTCGACAAATGTTTTAGTATTTGTCTCATTAATTTCAATAGTTTCTATATCAGCGATATTTCTGATCAAGTCTTTAGAATCAATTGTTTTGAGTCAATTTATAACTATTTTTGTCAAGTTTTGCATTTAGACAAGTTTAGTTAAGCATTATTGGTCATTCAAAAAGCATTTATCACATCATTCAATGAAAAGGATTTCAAATTTGATATACTAGTGCCATTAAGGTTCTCATTACTCGAATGACTTGTTCTTGATTAACAAATTAACATTAAATTCATACAAGTTTACAGTGATTTAATATTTCCGATATTTTTGTCACTTCTTACCGAATGAAATCTTATGAATTTTTCCAAAACACTCAAATTAAACACCCGAAACATTAAATTCGCTCAAAATACCAAATAATTGTCCATTAATCTATATTTGTTTCCATTGGTGAATAATATTTTCAGTTTCTTACAATTAACTGCGATCAAATCCAACACCTAATATATAAAAGATTCTTCACTCTCAAAATCAAAATTTCGAGTTTTTTACTAAGATTTCATTCACTCAAAAGTTTTTGAATTCAATACTTATTCTTTTAATTTTTTGTTAAACCTTTCGTAAATAACTTGCAGACACTTATATCATTAGCATAAGATCCTAAATATCCTAATTTTGACGGAAATATAGAGTTAGGAAGATGCTTGTGAACAGTTTATAAATTTATATAAATTCACTTTTAGAATTAACACATGCGTTACATCTATATATCTATGAAATCAACGTGTGTGAGAAAATAAGCAAACCCATTTTTAATTGTGATCAATAATGCTGAAAGAAAACAATCCCGATCCTGACAACCGTATACAAGTACTTTACAAACATTTAGGAAGCTATATAAAAGTAATAACTCAATTAAGAACAGGTGCCAGCTTCATAAGAAAAGAAGAAAACCCGTGAAAAGTTCTAACTGCAGTCCATTAGACTATTTTTGAATCGGATATTTAAAACAAAAATGATTACGTAAGAAACTCAAAACTGGAAATGGTTTATGGAAAGCATATTTGATCAACAATAACACCTGAAATGGCTAAAATAGTGTTCAAATCTTGAAAAAGAGTGATACAGAGCTATCACTAAAGCTAACGACTATCACATAAAACAAACTAAAAATATTAAAAATGCAAAATTAGTTTTAATTTACGTAAACTATTCAAAAACACCTGCCTAACCATGTAGTTCGATTATAGCGTTCAAACTGTCTTGAGCAAATAGCTTTCAGGTTATGAATTAAGCGCAAAACGTTTTCGAATTATGGCTAAATTTTACGTTAAACTTAGGCATAACTAAACTAACGGCTCTCATATAGACAAATTATAGATTGTTTGGAACATCTTAAATGACTTATTTTTCAAATCATTCATAACTAACATTGAAATCAAATGTAACTATTTTTCTAGTATCTTTTAATTTCTTTTAACAAGTTCGGGAATCAATTATGCTAAAACAGACTCATCACTTCGATTGAGTCAATGCTGCTTTTTATTACATATTGTAATTCTTTTTATTGAATACCAATTGTTTCCGTTGTTCAGAGACGCGATCAATTTGTATTTTCTCTTTGATTGTTAAGTAACTTAAATAATAATCAGCATAAATGGCCGCCAAATCTGTCGAAAGCATCTTCTGAACTTGTTTGCTTAAAGACATGTTGAATGAAGATTCACAAAAATAAATAATTTAATTATTAAGTAAATTCATTATTTCTCACCATTTTTAGACTTATTTCTGATAATTTCTTATGAATCAAACGGATGATTTCATGTCAAAATAGCCAAAGCCTGAATAGCAAAAACTTAATAGCGAAACAGCAATAGCGAAATATTAATAGCGAATATAAAAATAGCGAGCTCGAGCTTGAACTTGGTTTGTGAGCTTAGTAATTTGTATTTTCATTAATTAGAAACATCTCAATATATTTATTTCAATATAACCTTTGGTTTTAACTAAACTTCAATCATGCCTATTGAATGTGAAGTACTCAATCACTCATATTGCACATGATTTTAACATTTTCGTGTTATTTGATGTTCTGGCTAGAGGTCGACAATTTGAGAAATTATCATTTCCATTTCCATTACATTCCCACAAATGCTTTTCCATGATCACTCCCACCTCAAACCCAATGCGTAGATTTAAACTCTGCAATTGTTGCATATGTTATCGTTGTTGAACTCTTAATATTTTGACATTAAATTACTCAACAGTATCTTTATGGCTTTGATTTCGGAAAAACAGCCTTAGCAAAATTGCATAGACACAAATATAGATGCTTAAAAATTACAATTTAACAAATACAGTGAATTCCCGTTATAGTCAAGTCGGTTATAGTCAAATTTCGCTATAGTCAAGCGATATCTTAAGCACCGGCAAAAGTCCTATATATTTAATGTTAAATTTTTCGGTTATAGTCAACTCGGTTATAGTCAAATATTCGTTATTGTCAAGTGCTTTATAAGCACAGAAAGCATATATCGTATCCCGATATAGTCAAGTAAAGTCAAACTTTGCAGACTGTAATTCATTAAAAAGTAAAAAATTTTCTATTGCATACAAACTGTTTATTAAACGCTTTATTTTGAGACATAAAGCATGTTATTTCCGATATTAAAGTGTTAGTGAAAGCATGTCTTCAAAAAAGAGAAAATCAATTTCATTAGATGTTAAATATAAAGTCATTCAACTAATTGATAAAAAGACTCCATATAAAGAAATATTGGCTCAATTTAGTGATCAACTTAAGGACGAATCAAACATTTCTCGAATCAAAAAATCGAGAGAAAGTGATCAAAGAGTTTGAAGCTGAAAATCTCGTAATACTAAACGCTTTCGCAATTCATATCCTGAGATCGACAATGCATTAATAGAGTTCATCGGTAAATGTAACTCTTATGGTCTGCCAACGAATATCAATATATTGAAAGAAAAGGCGAGTGAATGCGGACAAAGGTTTGGTTATAATAACTTCAAGGCCTCGACGGGTTATATTAATCGGTTCTGAGAAAGAAATTGTATTAATTACGAAAAAAGTCACGGCGAAGCCAACTCAGTACCCGACTCTGTTTGTAACGACTGGTTGTCTAAATTGCCCGAAATCGTTAAGGACTACGAGCCGAAAAATATCTTTAATGGTGATGAGTTCGGCCTTTTCTGGCGTCTTCTTCCGAGTAAAACATATGCATTAAGTGGCCAAAAGTTTAAAAGGGGTAAAAAAGTAAAGAAAGGATTTCAGTCTTCGTTTGTGCCAATATGGATGGCAGTGAGAAAGAGAAACTTATAGCTATAGGGAAGTCACGAGAGCCTCGATGTTTCAGAAATAAAAAGAGTTTACCAGTTTTTTACCGAAGTAATGAAAAATCTTGGATGAAAAGAGATATTTTTACCGAGTTTCTGACAAAATTTAATAGAAAAATGTTGAGACAAAATCGAAAGGTGATGCTCTTTATCGATAACTGCTCATCGCATCCATACATGTCTCTCTCAAATGTCAAGATTATATTTTTGCCGAGAAATACAACTTCACGTTTGCAACCTATGGATCAGGGAATAATTAAATGTTTAAAAGGTTATTACCGCTCACTAATTGTAAGAAAATTGATTTCTATATTGGATAACAATCAGTACTCTGACATCAAATCAATTGATTTATTTGATGCCTTAATTATGCTTAGAAGTTCGTGGAATAAAATAAGCGATACTACAATTAAGAATTGTTTCATAAAGGCTGGCTTTAAGTTTACTGAAAATATCAATAATGAGAGCGAAGATAATGCGAATGAAAACGATATATTATGGGATGAATTAACTGAGAGGCTTAGTATTCAAGGCGCAGATTTTAACGAATATTTGAATGTCGATGAAAGCGTGACTACAAGTGAAGAGGTATCAGATCCTGAAATAATACAAAATTTCAATACCAATGTTTTGGAAGAGGATACAAAAGTGGATGGGTCTGGGAATGAATCTGATATTTCTATAGCTGAAGAAATTGAACCTCCCGTGCGTTTATATGATGCTTTGAACGCTATCTCAATCCTCAGAAAATATGTGATACAAATGGAAAACCTGCAGAACGGTCTCAGCGTTTTGGATACTTTTGAAAATATGATTTACAATAATAGACTAAATAATCTTAAACAATCTAAAATAACCTCTTATTTGCAGAAATAAATTTAAATCTTGAAACATTAAATAAGTTACTCTTTAAAAATAACTCATTATTTTTAGTGTCAAATTACTTGCCTATATCGGATATAGTCAAATTTCGTTATAGTCAAGTATTTTTTCTGGCAAAATCGACTTGACTATAACGGGAATTCACTGTATTGAACGTTAGTCGTCAATTTCCTAATTTGTAAAAACTTTTTCTCATATTAATCTGAATGCAAAGCAACCGTTAATAGTCATGTCTGTCTTTCAAGTATCACAGTTTTTATCATCAAATTAATGAAAAGTAAAACTTTGAAACAACTTTCTGTGAACTTTAGTAAATTAACAAAGTTATTGCGCAGGTATTGCTATATCTATTACGCAGTTTATAAACAAAAAATAGCTACATATTTGAAATTTTATTTATTTATCTAAAAGTTCTCCTTCGATGGAATCTTTGATTAACTTTGAATTAATAATTTAATTTATAATAGTGTTCAATAAAAGTTAACAAAATCTGCCTCCTATTGAAGGACATTATTTAAATTAATACTTAAAACTTCAAACATGTAACGTAATGTTAGAATTATATAATAGCAATTTATTTGACATGAGAAAAATTCTGAAAATTTGAATATTGAATATATTTTAGAATTTTTTGCATGTCAAAGCATCAATAATGTGCTATTACATAATTAAAATATTACGTTACATATTTGAAATTTTAAAAAATAATAATAATAATTTTTACATTTAAATAAAAATTTATCTAAAGCACAAATATATATTGAAGTAAAATTTTTATAATTTGTATGGCGTTAACACCCCTCCTTGACCCATAGCTTTCAATTTAGTCTTAAGACCACGCATTAAGTTTTACCACTTTTTCGGCGATTGTGTTAGAGATGCTTTTCCAGATTCGTTTTAAACCAGTCAAAGTTTTAAGTTTCTTTTGTCTATGTTAGTAAATTTTGTTATACTCTGTTCGAAATCTCTCAATTGGTCAGGCTTGTGGACAGTTCGGGGCATTACTGTGGCGCTTTACGAATTCGATATTTTGAGCTCCGAGCCAGTTCGTGATATTACTGCGGTAATGAGCATGATCATGTCTGGTCAGAAGATAACATTCGATCTTTTATGATACTTTTTTTATTAAAGGCAATAGATTTTTCCTTAAATATTCCTCTAAATAGACCTGTTCATTGATACTCCCATTAGAAACTGTCACGACTGGCTCGGAGCTCAAAATATTGAATTCGTAAAGCGCCACAGTAATGCCCCGAACTGTTCACAAGCCTGACCAATTGAGAGATTTCGAGCAGAGTATAACAAAATTTACTAACATAGACAAAAGAAACTTAAAACTTTGACTGGTTTAAAATGAATCTTGAAGAACATCTCTAAAACAATCGCCGAAAAAGTGGTAAAACTTAATGCGTGGTCTTAAGACTAAATTGAAAGCTATGGGTCAAGGAGGGGTGTTAACGCCATACAAATTATAAAAATTTTACTTCAATATATATTTGTGCTTTAGATAAATTTTCATTTAAATATGTTTTGTATTTTTCGTTTTATTCAGAAAACTAAAAATGTAAATTTACTTATTGCACAAGCCTTAATAAATTCTATTACAAAAATAATAAGTATACAAACTCAAACGTTTAAATTTATATTGTCGGATAGTGAATCAATATAATCCAAAACATTCTGACTGCCATATTGAAGGACTTGATTTTTAACTCGCTTTGCTACCGAATTATAGTCTTTATTTATACGTGGAATAGTACCTGGTGTCCTCCGCACAGACCTGATTCCAATTTGACCCAAGACGTTTTTGACCCAAACTTTTTTCTATTTTAGCCCAATAATCATTTCACCCAAAATGACGAAAATAAATGTTCATTTTGACCCAATATCATACTATGAATGATTTTTCATTGACTTATTATGCGTGAAGAAACGTATTAAAATACGGTTTGTCCTTTTAACTTCTAAACTAAGACAAAGCAATTAAAGCTTTTCATATTTTCAAAATTTAATCAGATGTCAAATAAATTACTCATCGATTCAAAATTTTGTACTTTGAAATAAACTCTTAATAATCACATCGCCTTAACGGACGTATGTAGTTATCAAGTACGTTTGCGATCAAAGATTTTCATGACTTAATTATGAATTGAGATTGTTTTACTTTTATTTTAGATCTAATCATTTAATAATTTTCTGTTTTTTCTATTTAATAGATTTGTTATGTAATCGCATTTGGCAAGAGCTTCAATATGTACTCTTTTTTTATAACCTTGGGTAAAATAAACATAGGCTTATATCTTCTTTGGGTTAAAATCTCTTAGGCCAAGTCAGATTGGGTCTATAAGTGATTGGGTCAAATCAAACTTGGGTCAATCAGGGGTGGACCAGTACCTGCAGCATATTGGTTAATTTGGAACTGAGTAAGACTTTCTTCTTTCTTCAAAGCACCTATAAATTTCCAAATAATCGGATGCTATGCACCTAATAAAGAGCTAAAACATCGATGCCAACCTTCAATATTATTGTTGTTTTAGGAACATTTTCGAGAACTGCGTCATATTGATTCCATAATTGAATTGCATATGAATAATGAGGCTGATTTGTCCAACGCAAATTTTTCGGAAGACGACTAATATAATTATCTTCGAAATAATCAAGAAGTGGGCGAAGAAGATTTTCATTTTCCTGAAAGAACTCAGAGGCCATAAGTATATCATATGTAGTTGTAACGTCAACAACGGAAGCAAAAGAAAGACACACCAACTTTTATATTTGATGCAAATTCAGGTTCATTAATTTAGCGGTGTTGCATTTCTTGGACTTCTTGAATTCTTCTTCAAATACTTTGTGTTAGATGGAAGATACAACCACGATAAACAGAATTAGGAAATGATGCTTGAAATACATTAATCGGCGCTCTTTCAAAGTCAGTTAATATTGAAACAGGATTCAAACTCTGTTAAAGATCTTTCAGCGTTTCAAAACACGCCGATAAGTCGCTTCTCTTTTGTTTGTCATCAAAATGAAAACCCAATGCAAAACTGTTTTGTGTTGAATGCAATGTACGGTGTACAACTGATTGAAAAGTTTGGTGCATGATTTAGAAATTTCATCTGCAAACCAGTGTTGGCCTTGACTCAAACGTTGGAGATTAGTACGAGTAGAAAAAATAAAATAAGATCCATGTTCTTCAGATTCTTCATCATAATTTACAATTTCGTTATTGTTTTCACGACTATCAAACAAAAGAAACTCTAGATTTGTCAAAATTTTGCGATACTGGACAGGGATATTAAGCTCTTGTATATTGTACGGATTTGCAGGTACATGATTGGCAATTTGCCGTTTTCGTTGCATGGTTCTTTTAAATAAATTAAAGGGTCAGTTTCGGGAGATGGGGTGAAAGCTAAGCTCGAGAACCACTCAATGTTTAAATTAATGTAATATATCAATTGACTCTGCTCCATGTGGCAAATACTTCAATCTATATCACTGCCCTTGGGTCACGACATTTGACCTCGATAAGCACAAAAACAAAAATTACCCAAAATTTACACATTTATTGTTGAACTGATGTTCAGAATTTATTCTTGTTTTAATCTTTGAATAGATTTGAAAACAGATCATTCAATTAATTGAAATGCCTTTCACTATTAAAGAGAGAATTAAAATTTCGAAAATTTATAAAATTGAGGGCACGGGGACGAAAGAGATCGGTAATTATGAGAGAAGTTGGTAAGATTGACAGTAAATTATGAATATTTTATTAATATTCTTTTAGGCTTAGTGAACCAACTTTTATCGAATAGAGTCGTATCGATTACGAGGAAGAAGAGTTTTCCTCTCATAATTGCCGATCTCTTTCGTCCCCGTGCCCTCAATTTTATAAATTTTCGAAATTTTAATTCTCTCTTTAATAGTGAAAGGCATTTCAATTAATAATTAGCAATTAAATAAATATTAATTTCAATTAATTGAATGATCTGTTTTCAAATTTATTCAAAGATTAAAACAAGAATATATTCTGAACATCAGTTCAACAATAAATTATGTTTAGATTAAATTTATTTTGCACCCGAATTTAAAATTTCACGTAAACTCGATTTTACCTTTATAATTTTTTCTTCAACTGTAATTTTATGATTTTAACAAATTTTTATAAAACCAGAGGAGTTTTTCTTCATTTAAAAAACCGCATCAAAATTGAATGAGTGGTTCAAAAGTTATATATATAATTTAAGTATACTATAAGTATACAGTACAAACTACTGGTCATATTTTAATGATTGAGGTGTCAATGGATTCTGCATAGAGAGCGAGGAACAGATGCTCAGTTATAAACTCTCATTGAATCGAGGTCAAATGTTATCTAGGATCAAATGAAAAAAATCTTATAAAATTAAGACAGAGCGATTTAATTGTAATAAAACCTAACCTAACCCGATCTAACGTAACGTAACTTAACCTAACCTAATCCGATACTAAAATCATTTGAATGAGTCATAATTTGATATATCATTAAAATTATTTGATAGATCTGATCAGTATATTGGTTCTATGACTGATTGACTGTTATTAGATTGACTTTGATATGAATGACACTAAGATAGAGATTATGTTTATCAAGCACTAACTTATCACGGTTTCAATTTATATCTCGTCCTTTTATCTAAACGCACCAGGGATTAATCCAAGATCAATGCATAACTTTTATATGTCGATTGTGTATATGAAGAAAGCCTCTGAACAAACTAAGTCGTGAAGCTGAATAAAGCAAATAAAAATATTGAGGATGGTAGATGAAACTATGATTTTGATGAAACCTTTGACTAAACATTAATCATTGAAAAAGTGAGGACGAGGTTTTAGTGTACTCGTAAATGTCGCTGACAAAAGTCAATTGAAACTAATATAATGTAAAATTAGAAAAGCTTGTCTTGAGTTTAACTAACTATCCATCGGATCTAAAGCTAAATCCTTGTTAATTTATACAAAGAGAATAGTCTTAAAATAACTTGGAGTAGCAGCAGTTGAAACTACTGAAAGAATGGACAAAGATATTGAGTTGAAAGATAGCAAAATCAGTATCTTAGAGATAGAATTTTAAATGTTAATCACTATGATGAACAGAAAATTCATATTTTGTTAAACAAAATTCCTGTTATTATAAGAAATTATAATAAGGAAAGGTCTATACAACTTCTATTAGAACATTTTCTTTAAATTATAATGACAAAAGAGAACCTACTACATAATGCCAATGAAAGAGTTGGATCACTTCGTTGGAAATAAGAGATTAAGAGTTTTTTATTGCAAAATCTGGAATTCTTTTCATAGAAGCGTGTAAGAAATAAAAAAAACCTTAAAATATAATTACTTTATTAAACAATAGTAAACCACAATACAAATTTCATAGGGTTTCACAGGATTTAACACGAAAGAGCTAAAAATTCAGGAAAAGCACATTTTAAACGAAAAATAGGTGGGTTGAATAGGAAGATTCTTTACAATGATAAGTCAAATTTTATAAGGTCCCTAAGACATTTAACTACGATTGGGAGATTGTATTAGGTCGGCTGAAAAGTAATTGCACATTCATAACTCCTTATCGAAAACAGATATAAAATGATATTTTAGTATTATATAATGTAGTCGCCTTCAAGCTTTATGACAACTTCCCAACGCTTTGGTAACCTTGATATTCCAATGGCGGCATTTTTAAAATTTATTTCATGAATAACTTTTTCATAAGCGGCTCTCAAAGCAAGCTCGTTAGAAAATCTTTTACTCTTATTTGGCCTCATGCCGTCGTAATCACAGGGGTTCGAATCAGGGCTATAAGGGGAGTGTTTCAGTTCCACCCATCGATGTCTAGTAAAGAAATCTTTGACATTCTGGTGTATATGGGGCCTTGCAGTATCGTGCAATATTATAGGATGTCGAATTCGGTGTCTTTGTATGGAAGGAAGTATTACTCTTTATTGAAGATATACATCATTGTTAACAGTTTGATATTTCAAGAATTTGATAACCCAGCAATTTTGAAAAGCCACTATCATCATCTGCTTTCAATCTCTCAACGTTCCCCTAACTTTCGTTGGTCTGAGATTAAATTCAAGGTCATTTGCATAAATTTAAAAATTTCAATTTTTGAAAATCAAACATACAGCTCCTCTCCAGGATATCGATGTTCTTCTGATTGTAAAGTATCTTTAGGCTCATAACTTTTTACTCACGTTTCATCGATTGCTATAATTCTATTTATGAACTCAGATCATGATGATATCTTTCAAGATGTTCTATTGATATATTTACTCGAAGTTCTTTCTGTTCATCAGTAAAACTGTATGATACCCAACGTGATGAAACTTTGCACACGTTTAATTTCTTTAAAAGCTGTTGAACATTGTACTTATTGTTCCCTAACCGAAAATATAAATCTTCTGTGGTCCAACTTCTTTGTTCTTCTAGAAATTCTTCAAATGAATGTTCATTATCTTCATCTGTTGCAACGCAAGGTCTCCCACTGCGTGGCTCATCTTGGCATGATGTGCGCCCTTCATCCCGAAATTGACAGTAAAGATTATATACCTGCCTCATCTTAATTGCATTTCGACCCGCTATTTTAGTTAGCATTTTGGAAATTTCAGGGACAGTAGAGCACAGTAGTGCATGGTACTTTGTAAACGCCCTCTGTTCTTCATTGTTAACACTGGCCCGAAGAGAGTCAATTTTTGGGGCCACTACAATGTCACTGATAAAAAGCAGTAAAATCAAAGTGGTCTGCATCGTGAAGCAGCAAATTAACAACAGTGTAATAATTTGTAGTAAACATATTTACTACTTTATTCATTGATTAGATATGAATGTGCAATTACTTTTCAGCCGACTTAATATAACTGGAACACACTTAAGCAGGTTTTAAGAATTGAAACATGATTATTATCAGCCGTCTTCATAATTTGTGCAGATTGTACAAGAATTCAAAGATCCTCTGGTGAGACCAAAAGTAATCTTTAAATTAGCAATAATTTTTGACATACAAGTGATTTATGAAAATTACAGTTTAGAAGTATAGGTTGTTACATGAGTATTACAGTATATGTTCAAATATGAAGCTTAGAGGTTATTGCAATATAACTTGGTATTATAACTGTATATGTTGTTGTTAGTATACTCTTTTACCGTAAGTCCGATTTATACAGTCAAGTGAATTTTGATAACATTACCTGAGAGAATAATTGAAACTTTGATACTTGCTAAGGATACCAGACAGTTACTATGGCTATTGTTAATTTTTTGACAAAGTATTATATGCTTTTAAAAATAACCTATTTTACTCCTAATATAAAGATTTATCACCACTTATCAGTTGAAGGTGATAAATTGAATAGAAAATCGTCTTACAACACTTAATTGATAAACTACATTTAAATAGTGCTCATATGTTGATAGGTATTTAAATCTCTAAATCTTTGGCAATTTCTATTGAAATCTTAAAAATGTTATATCACTATACAAATAGTGATGCTCTAAGTAAAATTTTACACTGTAAAATTTTAAGAAGCTCTAATTCAATAAATGGATGTGGAGTATTTTTTACTTCGCTACCACCAAGCTTTGGAAAAGAAGAAATACTTCAAAATAATCACGACTCTGTTAGTAAATTTAAAGATGGAAGTCACCCGAGACAAAACGATGTTGAAGCAGTGCTGATGTTCAAAAATGAAGATATTATTCGGGCGCAACAGAGAGTTACAAATAAGAGCGTTGCGAAATTGTGTTTCAGGAGAAATAAAAATTTTAAAATATAGAAAGGTGCGTCCTGTCGAAAGAATAAGTGTGATAATGGTTGATGAGGCAGAAGCAGTATTTAACCCTGAATTTAATGAACAACTGTGTAATGAAATAGAAAGACAGAAATTGAAACACAAGGAAGCTTAAGTGTAAGTATACAACTTTGTCTAGAGATTTCACCAAATTCTCTCCTAATAATTTTCTTAAAATTTTTACTTTTAGCAAAGACCTCCTAAATCAAGAACTTATGAAACTACGTATTATATGAGGGAAGATTCAGGAGAATGGGAAAGGGTCGTCGTACATGATGAGGTTATTTTTGGGGTGACAATCATTTGACCGACAATCATTTGACCGACACTCATTTGATCGACAGGTAGGCTTGACCGACAATCATTTGACCGACAGGTACAGTTGTGTCAGAATAAATTATTCCAGTGAATTACTGACAGGCGGTTAAAAATCCTTATTTCATTAAAAACACTGAATGCGTGATATCAGAGAGATATGATTTTTTAAAAGTTCAATCAAAGCCAAAACACTACAAACTTGAATGAAAATAAATCTATTATGACTAATATGTACGAAATGACTAATAAAAGAAGCATTCGATCACTTCATAATCAACGATTTGTAAACATCTTTTGCAATGAAATAGAAATAACTTTTTTAGATTGTTTATTCATCATTATTGTACTGTTCATAACGAACATAACACAAATTGATTGCGCATTCTCTTAAAGTTAGATTTGATTGGCATTCAATTCTATTGTGATCAAGAGTTTTTTAAACATGATTATTTATAAATTTTTCCATTGAAACATATATTGAATTTTATTATATGAATAAAGTATGATGTGAGCTCATTGTTTAAAACAAAATCCGAAAAGGTTACCTCGAGATAGGCTTTTTATTATCGGGGCGTTCATATGTCGGTTGAATGAATGTCGATCAAGTGTACCTGTCGGTCAAATGATTGTCGGCCAAATGATTGTCGGTCAAATGTACTATTTTTTGAGCATAACTTTAAGTAATACTACTTCGTAATTTGTCTGATAGGAGAAGGCCAAGTTTGAGCCCCTATAGATTCCCACAAAGCTTATATCATTCAATAGGCCCTTCCGAGTAGAGTAACATTTAAAATGAGCATTTAGTTGCAAACTCAGCTGCTAGCGAGGTATTGGCTTCCAAAATTCTAATAGACAGGATTACAAACTACATCAGATTGAGGTAAAATGTGTTACTTGGTTAATCATGAGACAATTATTTAATTTCAATAACACTCTCGCCTCAGACAAATGCTTTCGGAGATAACTGACTTCGGAAAATAATTTAGTTTATGAACACCACTTAGTCCAAACATGATTACCATAGATGAGCAGCATATGATGTTCCATTGACAAATATATAACTCATATGGCACGGAAGTCTCTGGTTTAGAAGATATAGTGGAAAACAATTTTCTACTTATATATAACATATGCGCGAGGAGGTAGTTAGACATTTTGTGAGTGACATATACATTATCGCCAAATCGCGCGCTAACTACGAGTTCGTTAGGCTCCGTTTTAAACGACCTGACCTAACCTTACCCGACCTAATAGAGTAAGTCAGGCTAAGTCGGTAACAGGTGTCCTGTCCTATACGAGCAGGTACTTTTGATGGTTGATTTTAATAGTACTCGAGTCGAATGATATACTACGTGCCATATTTCATCCATAAATTAGGTATAAAAATCATTTTTTAAGAATCGAAGCTAAAGGGTCTAAAGGGGTTTCCAACCCCCACCTCCTAGTGTGATACATCATTGGATTCAGTTCGTCAAACTGAACATTTTGATACCACACTTGACCACTTGCAACCCGAATCTGACCACTTCTGGTGACCCAGACCTAACTCCCTCGAAAATGGGTAAAGCCAGGTTTATCCATTACAAGATACTGAGCAAAATAAAGATGGATATATCGAGAACTACTTGTGATAATTGATCAAGCGAGGTATCAAAATACTCAATTTGATATCCTGAGATCAAAGATGTATAACTTGGCGGGGTCAGCCACTTCCGTTGGGAGTTGATCAGGCGGTCAGATTTGAGTCAAATTAATCTTTCGGCTTAATATATGAATAAAACATGGCATGTGATATATCATTCGACCTCCTCTACTTCAAGTACTATTAAAATCGGTCATCAAAAGTATGAACCACAAAAAGGTCCCATCTAACGATTGAAGGTTCATCAGGGTGAACGGTTGAGAGAAGGTGGGTGGGAATTTGCGGGCGCGCGTAGGGCGCGTAGAAGGGGATATCTAGCGTATAATGTTTGATATTAGTAATTTTCTAAATTAAAAAAAATCAGTTTTCACGTAATTTATGGATGAAGCATGGCATGTTATATATCGTTAGACTCCCCATATTGAGTACTATTAGGATAGATTATCAAAGGTACCTGCCCATATAAGGTACCATCTACCGCTAAGTCTAACTAATTTTACTGAGTTTAACTAAATTTATCTGAAATATACAGTTCACGTTAGTTATTCAAATAAAGGTGAGTTAAATCAAACCTTGGATGAACTAATGTTAACATTGAGCTTAATAAAGCTAAGTTAACGCTAATTCAATTAAAATTGATACAAAATTGAAAAGAATTATAGTTTAAAAGGGAATCTGATTTTTAAGTTCTTTACCTATATCTCTTAATCTAAAGACTTCTGTGCCATATCACTTTAATAGTTGTTGAAGCTATACTGTTAGCTAGTCATAACTAGCACCTCCTCCGAAATTAAGTGGCGTCCATAAACTAAACTTTCACCTGACTTTGTAATCTGTATTGCCTTTTGGAAAATGTTGAATACCCAATACGAGTTTGAATCTATTGATTCCGGAACTCAACTCGAAGGCCCATAGGAGCTCCGTTGACTGTCTTTACTGTCTGATAATACAGGGAGAAACAAATCAATCTTCTGAGCAGTAAATGGTATCGAGGTTTAATGCCGCGCCCAGCTTTAAAAACAAATTATGGTCGTTAAGCGGGCAGAACAGAATCGAATGCGATTCTTGGTGTGATAGTTTAAGTACAAAAATCGCATTTGAATGGTCCTTGGTAAGGTAAGTTCTATTGAGAGATTTCCTTGTACCGCTGTAGCATTTACGGTCAATCTCGCGCATAGGTTGGATCTCCGGAGAACTCACGAGAAGAGACGGGAGCTGTAACATACTTGTCAAAGGTCACCCACTGCCTAAATCATCAACGCATCCATGCTGTAAGGCGAGTGGAGGATGATTCGCTCGGTCTTCATGATTGGACATTAGACATTAGAGAATTGACTTGATGAGGTTGTTAGTGTTATCAATTGCTTGTATCTTCGTGAGAAATCTAAGGACTCAAAAATGACCCGAATCAGACGTGTTTGAAAATTTGGCCAATTAGAAATTCAGAGGCCAGTATCCCGCAAACAGTTAAGTTTGCAGAAAAGTTCATACTATAAAAGTTACTCTACTCCGGAAAGCCTACCTAGTGATATAAGTTTTGTTGAAATCGATAGAGGCCCGCGTTCCTATAGGAAATAGACTTCCCTTTGGTCAATAAAGCTTTAAACGAATCGTTGATCTTAACCGACAGACTGACAATTTTTTTCCTAAAGGTCTTCAAAATCTGTGAAACTATAAATCCCTGACTGCTCTATCCAGAGATGGTGGAATTCATCACAACTAAGTGGACTCATTTAAAAAAATAATGAACAACTTTCAAATACATAATATCATTGGATTTCAAATTTTAAAAATAAACTATAAGTGCTTTAAATATTTCCTGAGGTAGAAAATAAGTCTTTAATATTGTATAAATTTCATTCTATTTTAAAACTTTTAATTCGTGCATTAATACCTGAAATCTCCTATTTTGAACTTAACATCATTTGCCTCAGGGTCAACAAGTTGCATAATGGGTCATTCAGATATTTTCACTGTTTTTCTGTACCGCTCAAGTGTTTGAAAGGAGGAAAGAACTGAACAAACGGGATAGAATTTTTTTTCTTCATAGGAAAGCATTATATAACTTTAATGCTTTAGTCGCTTGGTGAACTTTAGAATATGGCTTCGTCCAGAAGGGGCGTGTCTCCCATATAAGCGTGTTCTACTAAGGGTAGAACTCCATCATATTAAGTTTGAAATGACTGACGCTAATGGGAGCTGAACTATTACTAATCAAAGTTAAACTAGTGCCCAAAATGTACAATTAAATACCGTGGACTAAAATCCCAAGACTAGTTTCTAGAACTACCACATAGAGTATTCTAGAACACCAATAAGCCTACCTATCATATTGATACCCTACGCACAGTCCTAGACAGCCCCAACTATGTCCTCTAATCCTAGGGTCCCTAGTGGTATATCAATAAACTCATATCGATGTGTATATAGGTGGTTTCGCCCTAGAACCTCCCACATGGGCAGAGCACGATAAGTAAAGCCTACTGAAAGAGGTGGTTACACTTTTATATTGAGAGAGATTATCGTTTGAAGATTACCTCATTCTTAAGATCATAAATTCTTACATATACTCTCACAATATCACAATATCTCAATTTAGAAGAAAATCAATTTTAAAATATTTATAATGGAGTCTATGAGAGAAATTAATCATTTCAAAAAATTATTTGAACCCGTCCAAGCTATTTTAAAGCTTTGGTGAGTAGAATTATTATAATATGGGCTAAATTTTACATTAGAGACAATTTGATCCTAGACATGGAAGTTAGAAATGACTGAAAATTAATCACCAATTAAATAATGGATGGACTTTCGAAACGTGTCATGTTTTTTCAACTTTATATATATTTTCTGAAACAATATTAAGTATAGAACTTGGATATAAAACTTTAACCTAAGTGACACCCGTTTCAAAACGTTACGCCCAGTATTCTTATTAATTTTATAATGGGGACTATGAAGAAAATTCAAATTGAAAATTCATTAAAGATAAAAGTACAATTTTTATTTTCTTAAAAAATTGGTCCAACGAAAGAGTATGAAAGGAAGACACTTGGGAAAGTCTCATAGTGGCTGAACAACCAGAAGTACCTCAAATTGATAATTGAAAATTTGATTTAAAATCTAAGTGAAAACCAGACTTAATGTTTAAACTGTAATTGAATTTCTTCTTAAAAAGTGATTTTGGGTTGGCTTTTACTTTTATGTGAAGCTGGGGAAACCATTACATATCTACAGTTATCTCCAAGTCTAACTAGGACGGTAAAACATTTTATATTTCTGAAGCCTCTTGATGAAATTGTATGAAAATTTGCATACACATACTTAAACTCCCCTGGTTGATAAATATAATGTTAAGTTTTGGTAAGAATTTGTTTCCTTGAATACCTAATAACTTATAGGTCTGTATCTTTCCTAAAAACGAATAGATAGTAAATAAGTAAACATGAAAAACTAGACATAAATGATGTCCTAGTTATTATTGGAATATCGAAATTTTGAAAATTCATAACTTCTCCCACAGAACGAACTTCGAGAATCTGATTGCGTATTCTTAAACAGTATATTTAGATAGAAATTTAAGAAAATTTTGGTGAGTGTGGCTTGAGACTTATTTGTCATGTCATGTTGATAACAAATATATATAAATGTAATTCCCACACCAGCTTTACGGAAAGTAAAAGCCAGTCAGGGTTTTGAAAATCGAACTTTGAACGTTTATAAATCCGCCCATAGAAGGAATTTTGAGAATCCACTTGTATATTTTTAAACAGTACATTTAAATAAAATTTAAGAAAATTTTGGTGGGTGTGGTTACAAATTTTTTGGTGGGCAGAGCTTAGAAGTGGCCGGAGGTGGGTGTGGCTTGAGAATGTTTTGCTTGTCAAGTCATGCTGATAATAAATATATAGATATGTAATGGTTTCCCCAGCTTAGTGCTGAGCAGGTCCAGGTCCTGGAGGTCTTTCTGAAAGACCTGAACCTCTGTTTGAAGACCTAGACCTGGACCTCTCAAACAATTGCAAACCCGAACCTGTCAGAGGACCTCTTTTAAAGACCTGGACCCGGACCTGAACCTCAAATGTATTTTATCTATTTAAACAAAAGTAGCAAATTGCAGATTAATAGTTTATATGAATTGTTTCGCTCACATAATGCAATAAATGAAGTCATTTTCTGTTGTGTTTAGTAGTGTATATATGGCGAGGCTGGGACACTACGAATAGTACGAGTACGTACTCCTCTAAAACCATTACTAAAAACACCAAAAATTGAAACTTTCGTATCGTTTAACATGGAATACTACAAAAGTCGTCTAAAAAGTACCATAATTTATTACCGTATTAAAATTTACTACTAATTTCCTGGGACAGTACGAGTTCATACTTTTCGTACCCCTATAAAATCATTAAAAAAGTAAAGTTTTCATATCGTTTAACATGGAATTTAAGCTAAAAACTTCAGAAAATCATCTAAAACTATTGTAATTTTCTATTAATATTCTGGGACACTACGAGCTCGTGCTTTTCGTACTCATCTAAAGTTCATGAAAAAAGCAGATTTTTATCAAATAAAACAAAAAAACTCACAAAAATAGTCAATAGAAAGCCTAAAATCAATAAAAAAAAGCTGGGACACTACGAGCTCGTACTTTTCGTACCCTCTAAAATTCATGAAAAATAGCAGGTTTCCATCACATAAGACGAAAAAACTCACAAAAACAGTGAATAATCATCTAAAATCAATCAAAAAAGCTGGGACAATACGACTCATACCTCACTCTCATCCTCTAAAACTATTTATAAAATCAAACTTTTCTTATTATTTTGTAATTTAAGCTAAAAAAGTACTGGTTCAAAAAATTTTCCACTCAATTGAGGCGAGCCTCACAATCTCCTATTAAACTTTCCTCACTCGATTCAATTCCCTTTAACTTATTTTGAGTCAATTTCATCGTCTTCTCGTATATCCTGCAGTTTTGTTACATTCAAGTCGATATTATCAATTTCTTGTTCTATAAGTCTCAGCTTTTCAGTCTGTTCTCTTATACGTTGTTTGATCTTTTTAGCGTTCTCTCGCAATCTTTTACGTTGAGCTTTAAGCTGAGCAATCTTACGGTCTATAGCCGTAGATTCACTATGAGTATTTCTCGCTACACTCTCAAGAAAATGCAGTACTCGAGAAGAGGAAGTGAAACTGTTGGGAATCGAACCCTGAACATTGTGATTCATAGTCGCCTGCTCTACCGATTGAGCCATTGAGGGAATTGTTTATGTGCTTATAGTTAAATATTAACGTTATGTTTATTCCTTTGACGTCACGTAATGTTTTTCTATGAGGGACCAAAAAGTTGTCCCTTCTGTCCCGTCCCGCTGTCCCCTTCAAACACTTGAGCGGGACAGAAAATTGTTGAATGAAGGTTATTGCAGTTGAGTGAATGACTCATCAGAAACATTAAAAATAGCATGCATTCAAAAATCAAAAGATGAATGAAAAGTTACTTTGAATAGCATAAAACTTATATCATTGTAAAGATAATTTTGTCCACTATTAGAATAAAAAAGTCCGAAATCAATCGGACAATTCGTTTAATCACAATTAATTTTCAAAATTTTATAAAAATTAAATTAAATTTGACTTATTTTAACGCTAAACGAGTGTTTGAATATCTTATACATTGATTCCTATGGATAATGAGCCAACACAGGTGCATGCATATGAAATGAAGTGAGAGAGTAATGTGTACTTGACTTGAATTTATAATGATTTTTAATCGAAAAGGACCCTTAAATTTGAGAAAACCATATCAATATATATATTGTTGGAAAGCTTATGATGAGCTAAATTCAACAAATCTTGAATGAAAGTTCTATGTTGACCCGTTCAAAAGTTATACTGACCACTGTCCACTCATTGATCTTGACCACTGACCAATATGATATGGGTATCGTTGAAAAGCTTATGACAATATGAACTCAACAAGAAAGGTTCCATCTCATTATCACTTTTCGTTTTCGAGTTGTGAATTTTTGAAGGTACTAATTTTTAACATTATGGGTATAGGAAAAAGCTAAAGTCCAACAATTTTGCACTTTGAAAATTTATTAAAAATACTTCCAGTCACCGGATTTTGGTAAAATTTGGCTGGCACAAACGTCTCACTTAATAATATTTTTGATAATTATTTCAAGATAATTGGATTGATATTTAATTTTTTAATGAATTAAAACCTATATTTTAAGTGTTGGACTTAGAAAAATTTTCAGTTTTTCCATAGAATATAATGGGGTTTCCATAGAAAACAATGTATTTGGACTTTGAAATTTTTCTAATCGCTTTACTATTGTAAATTGTCACCTCGTATTCTATAATGTCCATGAGCTAAAGTTGTATATTGCAAGGAATTTTCACTTATTCTCTTTCTACACCCTTAACCTTACTTTCCCACAGATGAACATAAATCACAAAATAGGGACCAGACATAATCAGGATTAGTAATTCAAAAGTATCCCCACTCCTAACCATTGCCTAACAAAAATAACTCCTCTTTCTCGACTATTGGTTAGAACTTGTTAAGCCTCTACCCTAAATTTAGGTCGAAATCTTCCTATAAGAGTGATCGACAAATATAGATTCTTGGTCTTTTACCTCATATTACCTAATAAAACAGCTCCTGTAGTTACAATAGTTGTGTTATTGTTACGAAATTGTGTTGTGCTACGATTCTATGTTGCAATATCCATCATTCAATATATATCTTTTATCATCAAAATTACTTAAAGCAACTTTTGTTTGTTCTATAGTATACACATTGAGTTTTTCTGATTTAATCATATTATAAGTAGCATATGTTTGAGTCTCGTTATCCAAAACTTTTTCCATATTAGCAGTTGGTGACTATTTGTTATATGTCCTGGAACTCCTTTTTCTCTTTTCTTTAGCTCTGTTCTGTCTTGATGTTCAATTGCATAACAGTACATTTTTGCTCTTAATCCTATGAATGTTGTAACTATATTCTCACCTGTTTCTATCTTAAAGCAACCCAATTTCATCTTATTTTTAGGCTTAATATCAAATCTGTTATCTTAAGAAAAGTTGGAAGTATCAAACCATCTGTCAATATCATTCTTTATATCCTCATAGAAGTCTTCTGTTTTGATATGAAGCATTAAGCCATCAGTATCTGTTTGTACAACTTCAACTTTATCACCCCATTTTGGTTTCAAATACTCATATACAAACTTAAACATTCTCCATTTTGACATCTCAAGTACACAAAAGCCAGCATAGATTGGTTTATTGTATTTGACTTGTAAACGATTCATATGGAGAGCTACCAGGTTCTTAGTAAATATTGTTTCACGTTTGAAATTAATCTTTTTCACATATCTTAATGCTTTCTTTCTCTCACAGCAGAACTTTATATCTTGTCTCTTAACTACATTCTCTATAGTTTTTCCATAAACTGAATTATTCATTAGTTTAAAGAAGTCTTTCTCAAACTCAGAAGTACCTTCTTGTCGTAACTTCGTGTTCAGATCTATATAAGGCTTTAACCAATCTTTTTGTTCATATTTTATTGCACACTCAATTCTGTTAAGTTTAAGTCCATGTTGTATAGCTTGTTTTAGTGTTCTATAATCACATATTAATCCTTTTTTATTCTCTAAACTTGTAATCATTTTTCTTGATTTTGTTATCTTTCTTAGTTTATTTTGATATGGAGATAGGTTTTCAGATTTAATATTTTTATGAATTGGAAAGAATGGATAATCATTATGCTTATCATGTAAATTTTCAGGATAATCTAAACTAACTTTTAGTGTATACCCAATACCATTATCATCAGGAATTTTAAGTAAATGTTCTAAATATCTAAGTTCTTCTGTTGTGCACTATTTAAACGCTTTACAAGGTAGTTTAAAAGACATAGCATCACCATATAAATTGTTAGCATCAATAGGAACAAGATATGATGATTCTTTTGTTGGATCATAATTCATCATATACTTATTATTTGCTTCAACATAACGTTTCATAATACAAGATAATCCTCCTCTAATTCCTTCCATAAACATTAATAACATATCTTGATCTGTTAGTAATTCCAATTCAATTCCTGTGTATTTTAACATTGCATCCCAAGATAGTCCAGGACTTGAGATATAATGAGCTGGGTCTAATCCATAATGTTTTAATGATAAATCTCTAAATGATTCAAAACAATCAGCTAGAATCAAAACATCACAAGTTAAATATAATTCCATGTATTCTTTGAAGCTCTTACACTTGAAATAACCCCACAACTTCTTTCCTCTTTTATATTCTTGCATTTCAATGTTCCTATCTTTAAGGTTATCATAGAAAGATTCATAGTTAGGATATTTGTTAGACTCCAACTTGTCAAAACTATCAAGATATGAATAAGGAAATACACCTTTTTGTACTAGTAATTCTAGGATCTTAATAGGTACGTCTTTAAAATGAGAAGTTAAATTCTTAAAATTTTCAATTCCGGCCTTATCTTTATCATATAGCACCTTAGCAGACTTATCAATTGATTTCAATAGGAATTTGAGCGAGTCTCTGAATTCAAATTGAATATTAGTTCCTTCAATTCCAACTCTAATTGAAATATATTTTTCTTCAGTTTGAGATATAAATTTAATATTTTTATCAATTTTATATAATTTTCTGATAAAATGTTTGAAATCATAACCACTTCCATTATGAAGGAATATTGGTATCTTTAATGATGTTCTAACTTTTAAATTACAAGTTTGATGTGCTGCTCCTCTAAAATTTCCAGTTACATGACAATGATCTCTAACTTTTATGTTAGTTTCAGTAAACGCTTTCTTACAGAAATGACATCTTTCTGCCTTTTCAAACTTTAATAAGTCATCATTATTAAGTCGTGGTTTCTTAAATTCTTCTAATCGTTTAAGTAGTAACTCATTCAACTTTCTCCCTCTCTATAAGTGTTTGTACAAAGTTACTCATAGTATCTTTAGCTGAAGTACCTGTATATTTTTAAAGTTGTTATAGAAACTACTTACTCCTAAGAAACTATAAGCACAAGCCTCATGTCGAGCTTTCAATCTTTTATGATTTAATTTTTAAAAATAGCTCCTAAATCAGCGTAATACACCAAAGGAACTCTAATAGTTTTATGTATATTTTTAAACTTTAAAATATTATCCTCAAATTTACGAAAAATAGGAATAGCTTTCTCATTGTCAAAGTAATTACCACATAGAGTTTGATGTCTTCTGAATAATTTCATGTTTTCTGTATGATAGAAACATCTTTCACATATAAAATGATGTTCATGTTTGGTTAATTGATCTCTAACTAATTTTGGTAAGATTTTTATATAAATATAATGAGATCTATCGTTGTCTTCTATTAAAAGTAAATTTACATGATCTGATTTCTTTTCATCTTGAGAACAAGTTAAATAAGGTTGTATACTCTTTCCATTAACTACATATAAGTTTATTGATATATTATTTTGTTTACAAAATTTTTTAATATCATCCACTTCAACTGGAAATTTAATGTTACTTAAGTCATAATCATTATTCCAATTACTATACCACGATACTCTTTCTGGGTGATGAGTAATTTCATTCTTATGTGTATGATACTGTAAACAATATTTAAAACATTTCTGATCTTCATTCTTAATGTTAATTGTAGCTTTTTTATTGTAAATCCATTTTGGTAGTTCGATATAAGAAGAACCTGATAATGGTTTATATTCTCTTAGTTTGAAGTCAATATTGATAACATTATCCAAGTGCCAATAACCTTCATTGTTATCCCAAGATTCTATCTTTTCATGAATTTTTCTCAGAAGATCTCCAATAGAATCATCTATCTCATCCTCTCTAAGAATTATTTGATTCTTTGAAGGTACTGTTATTTCTTCAAATTATTCTCCACCAGTTGCTGGTTGAAACTTTCTAAAATTACCTCTTAACACTATCTGCAATTTAACTGCTGTTTTTGCTTTAAAATATCTTTCATTTTTTCAAATATTAATCCTGGTAATTCTTCCATAAGAACATCAACCGAATTAATCTCATTCTTTGGAGTTATTCTTATTGTTAACATTTTTTCAATGCTTCTTCTGACTTTTTTACAATATAATCATCTGTTTCAAAGTCAATATCTTCAAAATTTCTTTTTCTTAGTCTTCTAATTTTAATCGATCTAACTTTTTCTTTTAGTTTATTTTAATCAACTTAGTATTTTTCTTGTGAGAAGGTGATTTAAGATGATTAGCCCAGTCATCCTCCGACACATCAATATTACAGAAACTACAATAATTTATCTGTACTACTTCTCTTTGTGCTTGCACAGCGTTTAAGTGTTTTTTAGTTTTTATATGCTTACCCCACACATCATCATTACAAATATCACAACGTTGTATCGAGACTCCTTCATTAGATCCGTCATTAACTTCTCTTTGTTCTTGTTCAACTCTTAAATGTTTTTTAGTTTTTATGTGCTTACTCCAATTTGTTTTAGATATCTCTATATTACAAATATCACATCGTTTGTTCAAATTTACTTGATTCATTTTTTTATTATCTATTTATTTACTTAAAAATTTATTTTGTTATAAATTATTTTTTCAAGTATTGATAAATTAATTTCTTAATAAATTAGTTATATTAAAATATGGAGACACCAACTAAAATGTGTATTAAATGTAAAGAATACAGATTATTTACTGAGTATTCTAAAAATAAATATGGAAAAGATGGATTATTTTGGGTATGTAATTATTGTTTAAAAGAATATTATATAAATAATACTAAGCCTGTAAAATGTGACTGTGGAAGACTTATAAATGAAAAATATCTATAAACACATATAAAATCTAATATTCATAAGAAATATTTAACATGTTATTCTGAAATTATAAAAAAAGTGAAAATGAAACAATTTCAAGAGTCTAAAGGACTCTTAAGAAGTCTTTATCTGAAATAATATTTTTATTAGTTATTGATACTCTTTCTTTTAATTCATCTAAGTAATATTCCTTTATCAAATAATTGATTTTAATTTTTTTCATTTTTAATACTGCTAGGTTTTTGTACATAATGATTTCCATCATTAGATGCTTTTGCATAAGCTCTATTAACTTTTTTTCTATAATCTTCAGGAATGGAAATTCGTTTAAATTTTTCATCTAATTCTTCTTCCTCTATATCAATTTCATTCATTAATTCAACACATTCATGTGGTTTAAGTGTTTTACTATTTTTCAAAGTTAAAGATAATGATATTCCTGGAACACTAACTTTTGCTTCTTTTTGTTTTTCATTGTATTTCTTTGCAAGAGCATTATGTTCATCACGTTCTTTTTGATATGCTTCTTGTAATTTATCTATAATCTCTTAATATTTTTTATTCTTTTGTATTGAATTACTTAACATTATACCTTTACAATCTGATTCACACATTTTAGAAAATAATAGAACAAACAATGAACGAAATTGATTTTTCTGTTCAACAGATGCATCTAAAATCTCTATTTTTTCATGTAATCCATTCATAATATCAATATATTGTTTTACAGTTTTAGAGGTAAGTTTATTATTATTGAATGCTAATATATTATCTAAACTAACTTTAGATAAATCATGAATACTTTGAATGGTACTATGTAGGGTTGATAATGTTATTTGATTTGTCATTTATTTAAAATAATATTTTTTATTTTGTGGAAATACGGTATA
Organism: Archegozetes longisetosus; assembly: GCA_018873245.2. Lineage (NCBI taxonomy): Eukaryota > Metazoa > Arthropoda > Arachnida > Sarcoptiformes > Trhypochthoniidae > Archegozetes > Archegozetes longisetosus. The sequence continues at coordinate 4,092,918 of JAEMBT020000007.1, forward strand.
GTATGGTAATATGGTACGTAGTTATTGTATTGGAATACAGTATTGTAATATGGTATAGAAATACAGTACAGCATGGTATGGTAATATAGAAATATGGAAGATAATTTTATATATAAATAATGTCAAATCATATAACAATAGATGAGTTATTCAAATTGTTAAAAGAATATGATTTTAAAAAGAATAGCATAAGAAAGTTTGCAAATGAATATAAAATATCTGAAAAAACTGTTACAAAATATCTAAAACAAAATAATATTGATTTTAATTCAAGAACATTATTAGTACATAAAAATCGTGATGTTAATAGTAGATTTTGATTAAGTATTAACTCATTTGGTGCTGAAAGAGTTAAAGATAATAAATCAAAAACAATTGAGAAAATAAAAATGAATCCATCTAAAAATCAAAATTTAAGTGAAAAATCTTATGAAGAAAAATTAAGACGTATTATGACACCTTTTAAATAAAAAATAAAGAAATCTATAGGATAATAGGATAATATTTTATATGATAAATGAAAAACTCAACAATAAGATGTTTTATCCATAAAGATATAAATAATAATTTCATAGTATCATCTAAAAGAAAAATAGAAAATTATACTCCAGTTACATTAAATTATATTAAAGAAAATTTTTTAATGTTTGATGGAAAGAAATATGAAAATATGTTATCACATGATTATAGAAAATATCTTATAAATGGAGGTAATATAAAATTAAGACATTTGAAAGAATATAGTGAAAATCCTGTTTAAAAATTTTTAAGTTATGTTTTATAAAAATATCTTCATGTCACATCCCATATAAGTCTTTATTTAATAAAAAATTTATTTGTTATCATATAGTGAAAGAATTTTTATTATAAACAAAATACAACAAAAGTTATTGAATTTCAAAGTTTGTAATAATTAATGGTGTTTATTGCATATTAATTGATATTTAATAATAAAAACTATACCATATTTAATGTTTCATTTAACTTAATATTATATGTTATTTATATCCGATTACAAGTTATAACTGTAAACCAGAGACAACTTCTTTAGTTAAAATCATTTTAATTATTGCAAAAAACTTGTTGAATTAAATAAAAAAATGTTGTCACTTAAGCTAAAAAAGCTAAAGAATTAAGGGTTTAAACCATTGTATTAATTAAAATATTGTAATTTTAAAGCATTTAACAAAAAAAAATAAATAAATAAAAGCATTGCCTGAAGATAAATGCATTCCAATGACTGTTTATTTTGTTTTTAAAACTTGAAATAATTATAAATTTTTGAAAAACAACACTTTTATCCCGGATATAAAAAAACAATATCTAGTGAGTTTAGTTTTACTTGCTTATCTAATCCAAAGCCTTATCTTAAGAAAAAAGAATTTTTAAAATTAATTTATTTTAATTAATAATCTATAGAATTAATGGGAAATTTTATTTTATAAAATACTGTTTTCAAATCTTAATCTCTCCCTGTTTTCGGTGTAAATTAGGTCCTATTCTTATCATTTTATTGCTTAATAATTACATAACATTTCGATATGGGTTGTATTCATAAAATCAATTCCTTTCCTAAGATCTTAGGCTAATCTTCCCTCCATTGGCCTTCAATGTCTGAAAATAACATAGATATTCAAAATATTTATTAACATTTGTCTCAACTCTCATCTCCAGAGCTGAAAGTTTGAGATAATTTTCTAATAAAAACAAATGAAAAAAAATAGATTAGTTTTTATATTATTAAGAAATTAATAAAATTAATATTGCGTTGAAAATGAAGTTAAAGTTTATATATTCTTTGATTGTCTGCTTTTGGTTCACTTCTGGTAATTATAACTAATTTCTAAGTGAATTAATTTTATATGAAAACTAATTTATTTGAATTAAATTCTTGATAGTGTTGATTGAGAGCAGACGTGACTGTATTGGACGGAAGGGAAAGACTACTAATTATTGTGTTTGTAATACCAGTTATTGCGATGATTTGGACCCTATTGTCAAACAGAACAAGGGATCAGTTCTTCAGTTTCAGACCAATCAAAATGGGGACCGATTTAAAGAATCGAAACTAACGTTCACTAAAGACAACAATCATTCAAAGGATGCGATAATTCTTACTATTGATAAAAGTAAAAAATTCCAGAAAATCCTTGGCTTCGGGGGTGCGTTCACTGACGCCGCAGGACTTAACATAAATACTTTACCGAAAGACTTGGCAGAGAATCTGATAAAAGATTATTATTCTGCGAATGGTATTGAGTATAGTATGGGTCGCATACCTATCGCCGGCTGTGACTTCTCTCCCCGTTCCTACTCATACGACGACCAAAAAGATGACTTTGATTTGAAGTCATTTAAACTACAGAAAGAGGACATTGAGTACAAAGTATTTATTTATTTACTATTAATTAATTATCAAAATTCTAACCCAATATCAGATTCCATACATAAAAATAGCCGAAAAGGTTAGTCCGCATAAAATCAAACTCTATGGCAGTCCCTGGTCTGCGCCGGCCTGGATGAAGAATAACAACAAATTCAATGAGGGAGGTGCTCTCTTTGGTCAGCCTGGTGAAAAATACTACAAGACCTGGGCTAATTATTTTGTTAAGTAAGAAAATTCCTTATTTATAAGAAACTTTTTATTATAAATAATAATTATTTAATTAATTACTAGATTTTTAGACGCATACAAATCAAATGACATTCACTTATGGGGTCTCACTGTACAGAATGAGCCGGGTTGGGCGGCCTGGAGTAGTTTAGACATCAATATGACTCTGGAACGAGATTTTGTTAAGAAGGATTTGGGCCCAGCTCTAGCTCAGGCCGGTTATGGCACCAATAAGTTGAATGTTATGGTATATGATCATGGTCCTGGAAATCACTTCTTAGAGTTTGTTGATACCTGTTTTAATGATCCTGGATCAGTGAAATATTTTACTGGTTTGTAAACATTTAATATCCCTCCTCTACCCCCTTCCCCCGAATTACAGCCTGGTTATTTCTAATTATAGGAATCGCTTACCATTGTTATGGAGCGAATGGTAATTGGAATTTATTGGATAAACTCCACGACAAATATCCCAATTATTTCCTATTAATGAGTGAGTGCTGTCAGGGGTTTGAGAAGAACTCAGTTCCCCCTAAAATAGTGACCCTGGGAGATTGGAACAATGCGGTGGATTATGCACATGTAGTTATGAATGTTAGTAATTATTCACTCAATTCTTATTCTGTAATAATTTGTATTTAAAATTTTTTTCTTTATATAGAATATGTATCATTGGGTGACCGGTTGGGTGGAGTGGAATCTAGCCCTAGATATGTACGGTCATCCCAACTGGGCTAATATGATGTCTAATGCTCCGGTTCATATCAATGCCACGGCTAAAGAGTATTATAAGAATCCGACGTTCTATATTCTGGGACATTACACCAAATTCATAGCCCCGGATTCAGTGCGAGTGTCCATCACTTCCACTAACACTGGTCTCAGTTTAGATAACTTTAATTTCGTTGCGTTCGACAGACCGGACAACTCGACGGTTGTTATCGTTTATAACTTCAGTAATAAACCGATAGATCTGGTAATCAATGATCAGTCGAATGGAAATATAGTCACAAAAATAGGCGAACATTCCATTCAGACCTATGTTTACTGGAATTGAATTAAAAATTTGTACAATTAAGTCAATTTTTTTCTTATTACATTTATTTTCTATCAAGTAGAATAACAAATTAGAAAATAGAAAAGATAACAAAATTAAAAGCTGAAATAGAAGTTTAAATCTGTTCAAATAACATTTTTATATTAAATTATTAATAAATTATCCGGTTCTTTTCCATACGCGAATTGCCATATTCCGTGGTCGCACTTCTCCGTTCTTTTCAGTTACGTGAAATCTCGTGCCACAACCTGCACCAACTGCAACATCCCAACCTCTGCCAGTGTAATTTTTTTTACTCCAACCAATAGTAGTAAGATTTGCATCATAAGATTCATAATCTTTTTCAGAATGAACCTGGCCTATGTATCTTGAGGGAAAATTTTCATTTTGAAGCGTTCCAAATGCCTCCGAACCTCCTCCTTCCGCACGAAAGAAAAGTCCAGCATAGTCTGAAGTTATATCTTTCTATCATCCTAGGCCAAATTTCATTCGGAGATTTCTCTTTTGGTAGTTGAACATAGATGAAACCAAATGGAAATGGATTTTTATCGTATTTAAAAGTAATTTTGTAAGTGAGAAAGTGACTAAGTTTGGATCTTTTGACATACTACAAGATTCTTTTTATCAAAAGTACATCAGACCATTTACCATATGAATCTTCGTCAGACTGCAGTTGAGCGCAGTGATCGGTATTGTTTTTTGGATTTCCTTGTGCCCAGTTAGTGTAAATTAGGTCTGAATCATCAATCCATTTATACTTATTATTATTATATTTTACTCCAATCCATACGTTGTCTGCAATCTTGTTACTTTTGAAGAAATTAGATATAAATTCTTGTTCTTCTTGAAAACGAATTGATATCAAACTCGAGCTAGAGCTATTATCTTGTTGATGACAAGTTTTTTCAGCATCTTCATGTTTGAAGTCCCAATTTATCAAAAATCTTGAAACATTTCTCTTCTTTATATGGTTCCCAATCAACACATGGTGAATCAATAGCTAACAATTCATCTAAGAAAAGACTTCGTTAAAATGAAATTTACTTAATAATTAACTTACCGTAATATGTTAATAGAATTAAAAGTGAAAAAATCATGTGCCGACTTCTCATTATATATCTTAATAAATACGCAAAATATGTTTATAAAATGATCAAATGAATATTTTAATTAACCTTATAATGATTGAACTTTTTTAATATCAACGTTATTTAATGCAATAGGTTTGAGAAAAGACAGCAGTTTTCCATGATAAAAATAGTGAAAAGATATATTAGATCTTTTATTGCATTTCTCAGAATTACAATCAATGTAAATTTAATTATAACTATTCATAGAATTTTAAAGAATAGAATATTTTTTCTAGTTGTATATAATATCTTCTAACTTCTTTAGCTTTATGATTATTCAACATCATTACTGCTTCCTTAAAACTATCAGTTGTTAATAAAATCCAACGTTTAGAATGAATTGTTCTTAAATCACATTTTTTTATTCCTGTATATGTTCATATAAATTTGCTTTTTCATTTTTTTAATCAATTTTTTCAAAATCTATATTATTATTATTTTTAAAACTCTATAAAATTAGTTTTTTATTCTTTAAAAACGCGCTTGTAATTTTCGATCGCGTTTCCCCTTCTTCAATATACCCCCATGAATTCAAATAAACTATCAGTAATTGATATTTCTTTCTTATCTTTTAAAGATAATAAGAAAAAAAGATATGAGATAATGTTAACTTCGTTTTTTAGGTATTGCTGTTAATATTCTTCTATGTAAATCAACCATTAGTTCCCATATATTGTTAGGCGATTCAATTGCTAATTCATCTGAAAATGTTTCAATTTATAATAATAGATTCAATAAAGAAATGAAATACCTTCATAGTCCATAGTAGTTGATGTAGAATCCATTTTTATTAGGTTTAAATTTCTTGTTTATATTTTTCAAGGTTTTAACACAAAATTAATTGAAAAAATCATGGATGAAAAATCTCACAGAACACAATGAATTTTATATCATTAATTAGATCTTATTTTAAACTATTTAACTCTAAAATTTCAATTAGATTAAATAATAAGTTTAATTGGTATTAATTTAAAAAAATATCACTATTTTTCATTAAATTTAGGCTTAAAATAGCTGTTAAACAACTTTTAAAGTGTTTGAATACGTTTTACGTTGCTTTCTATGAGATAATTAGAAGAAAGTATTGAAAGTTTTTTTTCTTATGGAATGAATAAAAGGTTTTAATATGTGTACGTGACTTGAATGTGTAATTATTTTTAATCAGAAAGGACCCTTAAATTTTAGATAAGTATAACAATATATATATCGTTGAAAGCATTTTCCATACTGATTTCAATAAAACTTGGGTGAAAGTTCTATGATGACCGGTTCAAAAGTTAGACTGTCCAATGTCCACTGACTATAACAATATAGGTATCAAAATGAAGAATATTGAAAGACAAGTTAAACTAAAAAGAAATTAACTCTTTATCATTTATCGTTTTGGTTTTGCGAATTTTTAGACATATTTCTGATCATTTGATTTTCGTGAAACTTAACCACAATGAGTATGGATAAAGTATGAGTTGTACTGTCCCAGAATATTAATAGTAATTATGATAGTTTTAGGTGATTTTCTGAAGTTTTTAGCTTAAATTCCATGTTAAACGATATGAAAAATTCACTTTTGATGATTTTATAGGGGGTACGAGCTCGTAGTGTCCCAGCTTTTTTTTATTGATTTTAGGCTTTCTATTGACTATTTTTGTGAGTTTTTTTTGTTTTATTTGATAAAAATCTGCTTTTTTCATGAACTTTAGATGAGTACGAAAAGTACGAGCTCGTAGTTTCCTAGAATATTAATAGAAAATTACAATAGTTTTAGGTGATTTTCTGAAGTTTTTAGCTTAAATTTCATGTTAAACGATATGAAAACTTTACTTTTTTTTAATGATTTTATAGGGGTACGAAAAGTATGAACTCGTACTGTCCCAGGAAATTAGTAGTAAATTTTAATACGGTAATAAATTATGGTATTTTTAGACGACTTTTTGTAGTATTCCATGTTAAACTATACGAAAGTTTCAATTTTTGGTGTTTTTAGTAATGGTTTTAGAGGAGTACGTACTCGTACTATTCGTAGTGTCCCAGGCTCGCCATATATACACTACTGTGTTTGTTGAACGCAAATTTAATTCAATTCAGTTTTTAATCAAAATATCATTAAAATACTAATTAAAATGAGTTCGGCTTCTATCATACTAGACTCAGATAAAAGTGATAATGTTCTTGATGAAATAAAGAGTATTCGTTTTAAAAAATGGGGGCATTTTTATGAAGATGCGAGAAGTAAAAAAATTAAGTGAAAATATTGTGACGCGATGTTTTCCACAGAATCAAGTTCAAGTACATTAAGCAGACATTATTCAAATTTTCGCGAAAAACCATCCAATCAAAGGGATATTACAGAACTTTACCAACATAATAAACGTGAAATTGAGTTGGATCCGGAAAGAGAGCTCATATCGTTTATTGTCGAAGGTCAACATGCATTTGATATCGTTCAAGAACCTAAATTTATAACGTTTTGTAAATTATTAAACAAAAATTACATAGTTCCAAGTCGTTTTACAGTGAAAAGAAGTATAATGAAAAACATAAAGAAATGGTTGAAAAAGTTATTACTTTTTTGAATGAAAATACTCAAAAAATTGCAGTAACCACTGATATGTGGACATCGATTAGCCAAAAACCTTTCATGACGACCACTGCACATTTTTTCGACAGTAAATTTGTGAAGAGAAATATTTTAATTGACTTCTCTATGGTTCCTTATCCACACTCTTGTAAGCAAATATATGAAAGGCTACTTGAAATATTCGACAAATTTAATATTAGAGACAAGATAATTTCAGTAACTACTGACTATGCAAAAAACAATGTATCTGCAATGAAGATTTTAAAGTTAAATTTTCAGGCTGAAAATTTTTTGAAATTCAAGTCTTTTCATTTGAGATGTTTTAAATCTAATTATTGAAAGTGGCCTCAAAAAGTCACCATTGAATCAACTCATAGAGAAGATAAGAAATCTTGTAGCTTTTGTGAAAACGTCGCCTAAAGAACAGCAAAAATTTAAATTAACGACTAAAACACTGGGAAAGGTATATTTATCACTGAAAAAAGATGTCAAAACTAGATGGAATTCAGTCTTGGTCATGTTAAATTCAGTAATTTTCATGAGTGAAATGATTAAATATTATTGTTTCAGTGATGTGTCTTTTAAAGAATATAGTTTGGATAACAATGAATGGGAATTATTGAAAGAAACACAATCATTATTACGACCATCTGAAGAGGCAACAAATGCTATTTCAGGTCAAAAGTATGCAAGTATTTGCTTACTTTTACCCATTTTTCAATCTATTAAATTGCACATTAAAACCTATGAAGCATCTAATCTCAAAGATTATTCAAGTTGTGCAGATGTTATGCTTAAGAAGTTGGATAAATATAAAACAATAATGATAAACGATATTACAGAGTTTGCAGTTGTAGTCGATCCAAGACTCAAATTTGATTATTTTGAAGACTCAACTTGCGCTATGAAAACTAAATTTTCCAATTTTTTTCAATCAATTTTACGCACCTCCTGCTGAATCAGTCACTGAAGAGCCCTCAAAATCATCTATCACAAGTATTTACAAAAAGCGTAAAACTGATTCTTCAAATGAGATCGAAAAATATATAAACTTTCCGACTGAAGGACATGAATCGGATCCAGTTTTGTGGTGGAAAAACAACATATCACACTTCCCAAACTTATCCAAATTAGCTTTCGATATACTTCTTGTTCCTGCTTCAAGTGTTCCTTGTGAGCAGATATTTTCAAAATCAGGTGATTTAATCACAAAAAAGTGTAATTGTCTTAATGATAGTACAATAACGTCATGCATGTGTTTAAGTTCATGGTTACCGCTATTTGAAACACTTTAAAATTTGTATTTTTATCGCTAAATAAATATTCATTTAAATCATTAATGTTATTATATTATGAGGTCTTCACTCAGAGGTCTTTCTTAAAGACCTGGACCAGACCCGAGCCATTTTATTAAGACTCGAACCTGGACCATAACTAATATTAAGGACCAGGACTCGGACCTGGACCTCAAAAGACCTCAGGTCCGGAGGTCCTGGAGAACCTCAGGTCTTTTATGCTCAGCTCTACCCTAGCTTCACACAAAAGTAAAAGCCAACCGTGATTTTGATATTTTATGGAGAAAATATTGTTATTTGCTCCAATAAAATTAATTTGATTGACCTTTATAGAATACTGATTTCCTATCATAAGCTTATGTCCCAAAACTGGTCTATTATAGCTTATTATTGGTGTTAAAATAGTGAGGTTTAGCATTAAAGTTGTGGAATAGCTCATGTTTGGTATCAATGAAATAGAAAAATATGAAGTACGAATTTTAAGCACTAGCAGTGCGTTTCACAAAACGATCTAAGGTAAAGACAGGTCTTAACTCCATAATCTTGAGACATTCGCTCTTCACAAACGATTTTTGTCTTAAGATCGAACGGTCGAGTTAAGACAAATCTTGAGCAAAATCATAAACTAAAATGTGATTTTAAGTCGAGACTGTTTTGCTTCATAAAACAAAATAATCATAACATATCTTAAAAATTAATAAAATTTTAAGACAAGTGAAGACTAGTCTTAAGTAATATTTAAATCGAAAAATGTATAATATTTTATGGTCATTGATGGATGAAAGTAATCAAAACTTGAAGAAAGAACGGATATTAAAAGATAAACTGAACCCATTGGAGATCTACAATTAACGAAATAACTATCTTTACCTGGTTAAACTCGAATTTCTTTTTGAATGGGTTGATCGATTTGAAATCGGGTTTCTGTATTTTGTAGCTGGATAATTGCAGATTTTAAAAAATACAGACAATATTTTTTTATCTAATAAAGTGACATAGTAAATTACGGATCAACCCGGGCTAATGGGTCTAAGGTGGTTCCCAGTCCCATACCTGCAAGTGTGATAAATCAATTGGATTCAGTTCGTTGACCTAGACATTTTGATACCACATTTGACCATTCCAAACCCGAACCTGGCTACCTCTAGCCAACTCCCAACGGGAGTCGCTGTGCTCGCCAAGTGATATATCATTGGACTCAAGATATTAAATTGAGCATTTTAATACTTCTCTTGATCAATTATCACAAGTAGTTCTCGAGATATCCATTTTTGTTTGATTTAGTGCCTTGTAATGGATAAGCCTGGATTTCTCGAGTCGTAACCCAAACTAAACCTGATTTGAACTAAGTTATAATAGGTTAGTTCGCTTAGCGACTTAACCAATTTTCCTTTAGTTTATATCAGGTTTGTCTGGGTTACCACTCGAGAAATCCAGGCGTATCCATTACAAGGTACTAAATCAAACAAAAATGGATATCTCGAGAACTACTTGTGATAATTGATCAAGAAAGTATTATAATGCTTAGTTTAATACCTTGAGTCCAATGATATTATAAGCGCAACTGCCTCTTTTGAATTGAGTACACTGCACTTTTCTTTTAATTTCGCACGATCAAGAAAAAGAATGAACACAACAGGGCTTTGCATATAATTACTTTATTGCATTTCACAAAAAAATGTACATTAGACCAGCTATTCTTGAGCTGGACACGAACACGAACTCTCCCTCAACTTCTCAAACGACCCTTTAAATACGTTTGAAGTTTAGGCCAAAATCACGTGTTTATCGGATGTTATTTGCTGATCATTTGTTGCTGACCAGCTACGTGACCAGCTACATGATCAGTTATAGGAACTCAAAGATCACTTACTGATAAGTGATCAATGAGTTGTTTATATACGTATTTCTGAATCCGAAAATAGTCCGGATTCAGAATAACGTCTGTTTACAGTTTTAAATTTAGAAGTAGGACCTTGAGTCCTATCAATAATTGATAACTATATATTTTATGCACTCACAATATATCACTTGGTGGGCACAGCGACTCCCGTTGGGAGTTGGCTAGAGGTAGCCAGGTTTGGGTTGGAAAGGATCAAATGTGATATCAATTGTCTAGGTCAACGAACTGAATCCAATTGATTTATCACACTTGCAGGTATGGGACTGGGAACCACCTTAGACCCATTAGCCCGGGTTGATCCGTAATTTACTATGTCACTTTATTAGATAAAAAAATATTGTCTGTATTTTTTAAAATCTGCAATTATCCAGCTACAAAATACAGATACCCGATTTCAAATCGATCAACCCATTCAAAAGAAATTCGAGTTTAACCAGGTAAAGATAGTTATTTCGTTAATTGTATATTGATATCGAATGCATACAACGGTTTTGATTTGATAGACAGCTATGTCTGTGCCCTAATAAGTGATGACAATCAAAAACCAACAAAACGAATGTATCCTTTGCCTCCGATTCTTGTGGTCAGTACAGAACTTTGATCTTACGCACAGGAAGCTTTTCATAGAGCTACCGGTGATTGCTTATCGTTGAGCAAATCGAGTCAATCGAGATGTGTATTTCAAGTGTCAAACACATTGACAAAGAGAGCTAAGGATTTTATAAAACTCTCAAAATCTTACTCAGAATTAAATCAAATTAAACAACAATTCTATGCAATGCATAAAATGCCGAACACTGTCGAAGTGATTGATGGAACACATGTGTGCATCAAAACCCCGGCTAAAGACGTTAAAGCAGATTATGTCAATCGCAAAAACAAACACTCAATTAATTGTTAAGCAGTGGCCAAACCGACTCTAGAGTTTATTAATATAGTTGTTAAATACCTGGAGCGAATACACGATAGTTATATTCGAAATAACTGTGAACTTAAACGATATTTGGATAACAATTCAATAAATGACTGGCTTTTGGGTGACTCTGGCTATCCACTAGAGAAACATCTTATAACTCCTTATATTAATCCAAAATCAGAAGCAGAGAATAGATGCAATACATCGCATATTAAAAGCTGAAATGTCATCGAGAGAGCATTTGTAGTGTCGAAAATGCCCTTCCGGTGTTAGACACAAGTGCTGGTCATTTAATGCTATCACAGGAGAGGTCTTGTTTGATCATAATTTCGTGTTTTGTTTTACATTATATTTCAAAGAATTAAAACTTTTTTGGTTCAATTTATTCAGAAATAAATAACGAAAGTAATGAAAATGAAAATATTTTTCAGAATTTTAATCCGAAAGTCAGGTCTATGAGAGATCAGTTAGTTTTGTAGAATTTTTCAAATTAATTAAAATGTATTTCAAAATCATTTGTCATAAGATTAACCTTTGATTTTATTCGATAAAAATATCATTTAAGTTTTTTCATCAGAAATATCAATACATTTAGACTACAATACTTTCATTTGAAGACTAATTTGGATTATCATTAAATTTAATTTTTTTAATGAACTTTTTGCTTCTAGAAGACAAGCATTTGTTGACTCAAATCAGCAATTTTTGACTGATTGTCAACTGAATAATATTTTTTACGTTTAGTTTGTTGTTTAGTTTCCAGTATTTGACTGAACGATTGAATCAATACTAGACTTGAATCTGTTTATATCTTGAGATCGTTTACTGAATTTAAGATTTGTCTTAACTTTTTTTATGAAACAGAAAAATCTTAACTCCAAGACCGATTCGATCTTTACGAAAAATCCTATCTTAAAAATTTTAAGATCCGATTTCTTTCTGAAACGCACTGTAGAATCGCTTATATACACTGTTCAAATAAAATAGCAGATGACAGAAATAGATAAGAGTGAATAAATAGAAATAAGTAAAAAGAGGTATTGGTTGTGCACTGAGAGAGTGGACAGTATATAGGTCTGTGATAGCAGAATCAAAATTTTCAGCCAATAAGAACATAATATTTTTGTTCTGCGTTCTTACTGGCTGAAAATGTTGATTCTATTATCACAGACCTCTATACTGTCCACTTTCTCAGTGCACAACAAATACTACCTGATTTTACGGTGCATTTTCTGGCGGCCGGAGATAGTTTGAATCCATTTGAAGTTGCTTAGAAGTTGGTTTGATTTGATTTGAAGTTCTTCGACGTCGGTATACCAAGTTGGGCTCCACAACCAAGACACGGATGCGATGGAGTCCAAAAAAGGTCGCCCCCGGGTGGGCTCGAACCACCAACCTTTCGGTTAACAGCCGAACGCGCTAGCCGATTGCGCCACGGAGGCAATATAATATATTTGCCAAATTCATCATAGAAGCTAAGCAGTTTCAGCACACGGGAAAATTCTACAAAATATATATAAAGACTGTATTGATCTGCACCTTAGACTGACTATAAGATCGTTCCCATAGAAGCACATTTAGAGAGCATTTTTGAAGCGCAGTAAATATTTATTGAATAGTTCGTAGGATTTTGGCTTAAAAAGAGAATAAAATTTGAGCGTAAACTGTACGGAATATAAAATGTAAACACTAGTCAAGAAATTGATGATTTATTAAAACCATAAGTTAGTCTTCAGGTTATAAATAGATCGAAGAATTAAACTAAATCTTAAATAATGGGAGCTGTTATGTCGTTATCAATCTCTCCCTTGTCTCCAATCCTACAATTCATGGCTTTGTCTTTAGTTTCATTAATTCTAACAGTTTTGATACCATTTACTAAAGTCGAAGAATCGTTTCAGATGCAAGCTATTCACGATTTCATCTATTTATCAGATTTTAATAATCTATTAAATAATTTTAAAACTCTCCGTTTGAATGATTTTCGTAAAAATAATCTAATCGATTCTCTAAGTAAACAATTTGAGCCAAAGATGGGATCATCAGAACTTTCCCGGTAAGACATGCATTCAATTAACTCTTAAAACTTGTTTTCTTATCTTTCGTTTAGCTATTTCATAGTTTGTTTAATCTTTTTTTACGTTTTCGATAACTATGTTTTTAAATTGTTTTTTGTCTTTAATGATTTCACAATTAATAGATATCTCTTTTTATGTCAACTTATTTTAGTTGATATTTGTATAAACTTATGATTGATTTAAATTATTTTGAATTAAAGGTGTAGTTCACCGAACATTCTTGAGCCCATTCCTAGTATCGATGCTATCGAAACCGTTTTCATACATGCTTCAGCCAGAGGACAAATTCTACCTTCAGATCATATCCCGAACCGTCTTATCCCTACTGGTGATGTATTCGTTCTCACAGTTTGGTCGTTCAATACAATTACGCTATGGATCGACAACACGTCGAGCGCTATCAGTGTTGACATTGACACAATTTCATTTCTTATTTTATTCATCGCGTTGTCTTCCAAATACATTTGCATTAGTAGCTGTAATGATGGCATGTAGCAAGTGGTTAGAGAAGAAATGGTCTCAGTTCACATTTCTAGTCGCGTTCACTGTTTTGGTATTACGAGTCGAGACAATAATACTATTTTCGTGGATTATTCTCTATGAATTGATAATAACTAGAGATTTAAAGTTGTGGCATTTACTCAAAGTCGGCATTCCTTCTGGAATAGTCTCATTAGTCATAACTATCGCTTTTGATTCTTATATGTGGGGAAAACTTGTTTGGCCCGAAGGTTAAAATTTACTGACAATTACCTTTAAATAATGAGGAATTTTTCAAATATTTTTAATTATTCGATAAACTCATTAGTTACAGAACTATAACTTTATCTTAGAATAAGTGCTTATATTTTCTAACTAGAATAGGTTATGAACGAGATTTCGATTAATATGGGTATAAGACCGTTTGAATAGATTTCATATAATGAAACACTTATAAAAATATAAATAAACTTTGATATTTTCGATTTGACAAACAGGTGATGCGATTTGGCTTAATATATATGAGAACAAGTCTCACGAGTGGGGAACTCAACCATTTTTGTGGTACTTCTATTCAGCTATTCCGCGAGCGATGCTTCTGACCATAATATTTGTGCCATTTTGCTGTAAAGATATGCTGAAAACATTGGCCTCTATTTCTCTACTATTTGTATTTAGTTATTCGTTTTTACCTCATAAAGAGCTAAGATTTATAATATATTGCATTCCACTATTAAATGCTTGTGCGGCCAATACCATAGCAGTTGTGATCGAAAAATTTGAGGATACAATCACCAAGAAGAACGAGTCATGGCTTATTAATAAGTTGTGGAACTATTTGTGGCCAAACGATGATAAGAATGCCAACGGAAGTGTCATTAAGGATGAGAACAAATATGACGCTATTCCGTCTAATAATAGGAATTTGCGCCGAAGAGGAAAACATCTCAACTCATTCGAAGACGATTTAGACCAACAGTACGAGAAGATAACGGCCGCGCAATTGCTTAATAGCAGTGATAAGTGTTCGACACCCAATGGATGGCAAGTTTGAAGTTTGAATAATTTGATGATCTGATGAGAGAACAGGACTTACTCCATTTACTTATGTCGTTCTTTGATCAAATGACCAAATTATTTAGACTATTGAGCAAATCATTGATTTGACTGCTAATTATAATTATTCTGAATTTGAATGACAGGTGTATGACATTCGCATTCATAGTGATGGCAATCCATGTCTGGTGTAACGTAGCAGCCACAGTTTTCATGTCGTTAGCCGCATGGCATAACTATCCAGGTGGTGAAGCTATCTCTTGGCTTAATTATAACATAAACACAAATGACAACTATCACGACAAATCGACAATAGGTGTTTATGTCTGCAATCTTGCAGCTCAGACTGGATTCACTCGATTCCTGGAATTGGACGGCGTTTATTATGATAAACAGCCAAAACTTATTGATGAAAACTTCATCCGTTTTGGCATTACTTATTTAGTACTTGAGAAAAATGATGTTCAATCGCTACAGTCGAGATGTTCTGGAAGTGGTTCTGATGTGAGCTGTCATATTGGTAAACATATTCGCAATTGTCGAATACTTAAATCCATTACTGGCTTCAACGGTCTCGATTTTTCGCTTTCCAAACAAGTTGTCATTAAAACAGCGCCCATGTTATGGATATTTCGCTGCCAAAAATGATACTTTCCTTCTTCTCTCCCATATTCTCTTTTGACTGGTTATGACTTAATTTCTCCAAATTTTAAGTGATATTTAATTGAGATCATTGAGACAAAAACTGAAAGTAACTTCTATTTAAATTTTTAATTGAAAAGTTTTGTAAAACTACTAGTTTTGAAAGATCTCATTAAACCTTTGGAATTGAATGCTTAGAAAAGGAATCTAGTAATATGTTTATAGTTCAAATTAGTGTAACAATCAATTAAATGTGACACAAAACCATCATTAATTATCATTATTTTAATACTTGTTTACATTTTACGGAATTTTTATTTAGAAATATGTGTTTGATCTCAAGTCTCTTTTTTTAAACTATTACTAAAGCATTCATTAAATTGAAGAATAATAGCAGACATAATATATTTAATTGTGATATCTTATAAATTTTCACGTCTTCGACTTGAATATGATTGAAAAGAACGTTATGTGTGTATCAATTTTGAGCTAAACAAAAATTAATGTAATATCGAGTTAAATAATTTGCATTTTTCAATGTCTTCTTATGAATTAAAATGAGTGAAAAGGTGATTTTAAAACTTAGTATAATTAAATTATTTGATGATTAGAAATTAGATCGATGTGTTAATGAAGTGTTAAGTCTACGCACAAATCTTTCTCTATAGCTTTCTTCAAAATGTTGCCCAAAGAGAAAATCGATAAAAAGGAGTCCAACTTAAGAACGCAGTCTCCGTTTCGGTTATGTAAACAACATCTATAATTAAATGATATCCCATTTCCCATAATGTAAACAACTGGTCATAAACAATGCCGAAACGAAGAAGTGAAGACTCGTGTGATGCCGAAATCGATGACACGTCCATACCTTTGCCAATACAAACATTTCTTTGGCGTCAAACGAGGTATCATTTATTAGCTGAGATCGTATCTCATATGATATCGATATTCACCATCAGATTTATATTTCGTTCAGTCCATTCATTCGGCCCAAAATCAGTCGATTACAAGATGCGGCAGCTATGGAGCAGAGGGAGGCGTGTAAGT
This sequence comes from Archegozetes longisetosus, assembly GCA_018873245.2. Lineage (NCBI taxonomy): Eukaryota > Metazoa > Arthropoda > Arachnida > Sarcoptiformes > Trhypochthoniidae > Archegozetes > Archegozetes longisetosus. The sequence goes on from JAEMBT020000007.1 coordinate 4,109,714, forward strand.
CATTCGAGAAGGTATTGGTTCAAAATATTCAGTTCGGTCTATCACCGAGCCTCACAGAAGCCATAAAGAGTATAAGCAGGTATTGGTTACATAGTCCTCACAAGTCAGCCTTCACTCAATCATTACACTACCTATTGGTTTGCTTATAATGAGTTCAACCAATCTGTTGGAGAGCTGATACAATTCTAATTTGAACGAAATTTTCTAAATTCTCTAAGTTTTTCATTTATTGTTTTGAAAAAGGTGGCGTTTAATTCTTGCGGCATTGCCTCATGTGATGCACTGTTGCGCAGCTCTACTATACGGTCGTCGAAGCAGTTCTTTTGACAAACTTTCAGCTGCAGAAACTAAACTACTTTACACTCTGCATTGGATCCTTTTGGATGCAGCCGAAGAATGTGCTGACGCTGAATGCGAACAGGGAGTCATCAGAAGACCAGAACATTATTTGCTTCCAATCACAACACTTCAAGTGTTCATCTATTTATTCGCCCCATTAATACCACATCTTAAAGGATCAGATTTTCTGACTAGTTTTCGTCTTGAAAATGGTTACAAAATATGGTCGCCTCTATTCAATCATCAACACCCAGAGTATAAAATAAGATTTAATGATTTGAAAATTGAGTTTTTGTGTTAAATATTTATTTATTTGATAGCATTCCAAGCTTTACTTCTCAAGTGAAGCCAAAGCGCAATATATTACGTGCTACACGTCACGAAAAAAAGTCAGCACTACCTAAGTTCGGCGATGTCTTCCTTGGTGTCTCTGACAGAGGTATAATTCTTTAATATCCTTCAAGTCGTATGAATTTTCAATTTTTCTGATATTCGTTCGCTTATACCAACATTTTTGAGTGTATGAATGCTTATAATAATTATTATTTTCAAGAAAACATCGGCTCTGACCAAAAGCGTGAGAGCACACCAACTCCATCGATGACCAGTTCGAATGACCAGCCACAAGCTGCGCCATCAACACCATTGCCATTTCTAGGTTCTCCAACAGCAGCCGTGTCCAGTGCTTCGAGTGAGAAACTCGATGGCAGAGAATCTATGAGTCCGACCAAAAGTACTACAGCGGCTACTACTGAGAAAAAGCAATTTGAAGTCAAACCAAAAGCATTGTCCGATCCATCGATGGCTACTTATTTAGATGTAGCAGTCCTTAGATGCCTGTTCACTTCCCAATGGCTCGAAGAAGGGATCGAATGGGCGCTCAATTTTGTACTTAATCGGTATTTAAGATATTTTGAATAAATTCGAAACTTAAGAACTGCAGTCAATTTTATCAAATATTACTTTATTCAATTGATTCTCCAGATTAAAAGCATTAAACGATGAAATGTCCACAAAAGAAAAGCCAAGGCCTCGAAGTTCTTCTCTTCCAATACCAAAAAAAGAACCTGTTGTCCAACAATTGGCTGACTCTAAACGCAAATCAGAACAAACCTCAAAATTAGTTTCAGACAACGAAAACATTTTAAGTGATTCATTATTTGGTCTACCCTCGAGATATCCGTCTTTTCATGAATTGCGAAGGTCTTCATTCTCTGGTCTTCCGGGACTTGGAGGACTCGCAGGATTTAGTGCTCTTATCGGCTCACCAAATACTTCAGCTATTGGCAGACATGGAAGTGAAAGGATCAAATCACCGAAAAGACAGAAAAAGGGTTCTACTTCTGATACAATGAAACCATATGATGAAAAACGAAAATCAGATCAAAACTTGAATAAAATCTCTCGAAATAGTGAGGAAGACCTGGTGTCCAACAAGCTAAAATATCAGAAACAAAAAGACAAAAGCGATTCGATTTTTGTATCAAAAGAATTAGTTCCACCGCCGCCTCGACCAAAGTCAGCATTGGGTCGATACGACGACGCAAAGGCCAAATTGCCAGACATTAAGATTTCGGACAAGTCAGAGATGCAAAGAGGAAGATCTATGCCTTCACTTCATCTACTTCTTGATCGTTTCGGTAGCGGATCGACTGATGCGAAAAGTTCGTCGAAATACTTAGTTCCAGATCGAATGAAGTCACCGAGAAAGACAGCTTCCCATACGCATAGCGTTCCTTATCCTATAATTACAATAACAGAACACTCACCCGTCACTTCCATACAATTCTTCATAAATCAAGAAGCTTCTGATTCTCCGAGAGATGAATCTGTTTATAACTTATTCGCTCCTCCCTGTCGACAGTTGGGAATAACAAGAAGTCAAACCGACACTGATATTAGTTACTATAGCGAGACCACAACAGAAGCACCTGCTTCTACTCATTATGTGACCAAAAATGGACAGTTAAGTCTTGTCGTTATACTCAAAGCTATTCATCACATTTCTTTAAAAGACTCCATTTGTTCGCTCAAAGTTTGCAAAAGCATTCATGAGATACTTAATCGATTGATAAATCTGGGAATACTTCCAAGATTCGTACCTCCGATAGAGATCGATAGTGCAGGTCTGAGAAATATAAGCCTTAAACTAAATCAGTGGGCTTTAATAACTTTGATTTCAGGTCCCGTCAGTCCGGCCACTGTCTCAACTCCGGGGGCAGCAATTGATGCACCAAATAATACTCCGAAGTCCAAAATAAGTTCTGAAAATGAAGAGCTTTCTATACATCACTTGTTTATGGACACTGTTATGAGATTAATTAAACGATTGGGATGTCCCCAGGGATGTGGTGAAGGGCACAGAGAAGAAGATGCTCAGCAGTTGAAAAGGGGAATCATTATTACTCTTTCATATCTGTTTCACTCTTCTGAATCACAATTCGGCAAATTTTTTGAAGAAATGGTCACAAGAAGATCGATTCAGGAAATTATAGATCTTTTTCATGCATTTCTAGGCTTTTGTTCCGATTCCCAACAAAATGCTAGTAATTTGATTTCGCCAGTGAGTCAGTCGCAAACACGAAAAGCGCACAATCCTGTATCCAGTGCACAACAATCTTTTGATTCAACCACTTCGGGTGGTATCTCTAGAACAGGATATTCCACTAATTTTGGAGCTGGTTTTGGAAAATTAGGACCAAAAGGTTGAGCAATGCTGTGATAATTAGTTTAACTATTTGACTAACTACTGTTTATTTGATTCAAAGGTGTTGAAGGAGTTATTATTAATTTTATATTCAAACCGTTCGTCACCAGAATGACAAAAATGCAAAAAGAGCTTAAAGTTCAAGAGAACATGTCTCTGTATTGCGAGATAAGACAATTTATAAGTTATGTCAGGTAAATGTCATTCTATTGTGACGCGTCTTTGACTATCATAACTATTTCAAAAAATCGAATCCTTATAAATTAATTTCGTTCAATTGACCTTCGAATGTAGAGTCAAAGTATTGAAATCAGTATTCCTTGACTCTAACCAACGGTCAAAAGTGAATTAAGTGAAATTTGACCAGTGAACTAGTCTTTAAGGATGTAATTCTTTGAAGTTGTCGTGATGGTCAAAATTTGCTGACAATAAAGAGTCCTGTGTTAGTAAACTGAAAGCGTCACTTAAGATAATGTTAAAGAATTGCACTTAATTTCAATATTTTTTCAATTCAATCAATGGAACAAACTAATAGAGATAATCACGGTGGCACTTTCCGAAAGGTCAGTAGAACTTATTCTCTTTTGGAAAGCGGTTGCTATAGCTTTTGAATTAAAAACTGATTTATCAACACAAATATAGGTTGCATTAAGTGGTCTGATGGACAGCGCACAACTTCTCCATAAGAAAGATATATCACAGAGTCCTTCAGCCATACGTCGAGCTAATGAAGAGCTTCGCGGCGGACAGTTCTCTCCCACTCAACACTTTGTCGACGATTCTGATAAAGTTAGTCAGAAAAAGTTGTTCTTCAAAAAGAAGGGCAGTAGTGCTGGCATTAAACAAGCGCCGAGCAGTCAAAGCATTCACGAAGAAACTCAAATCATCAACGAATGGCCACTTCCAGGAACAGGTATCAGTTCGGCTCATGGAAGTACTGGTGCTCTTCGTGTTCAAAGGGCTGTATCTCCGAGACTGTCTATCACTGATGACGACGCAGTTATGATCATCCAAAAAGGGGTCAAAAGTGGAAAATATTCAAAAGGTTTTAACTTCGCCAATTGGTTCAAACCCGGGGGCAAACCAGATGTCTCGTCTTTACATCCCGAATCGGCCGTTCTTTTAGATAACGGCGGCAGCATTTCATTCCTATCTACTTCTGAACCATCGACTGAGAAGCTGGTTCGAAGAGCGAGTTTTAGTAGATCTCAGATCAAATCTGGTTCAATACAAAGTGGTGTCGCCGGTAGTAGTGGTCAGAAAGCATCACATTATTCGACTTTCGGCAAAGCGAAGAAACGAATGGAAGATCAGTTCAGAATTGTATTTGGCAAAAGCAAATCAAAACATGGCAGTTTTGAAGAGACGCCTGACTTATCGCGAAGAAATTCGTTCGACTTTGAAAGAACCACAAGTGATGGAGAAATGCTTCTGATGAGAGAATCAAAATTGGTTTCATTACCTGCTGTGAAGGACGGAATGCTTCGGTTTCAGTTTCTTTTGGAGTCTTGTACTCCTGGGACACTACCCGACCCACCACTCATCGCCGCGATGCTCGACATTCGCGCCCCGGTTGTGGCCAGAGCTGCTTTCTATCTAGAATGCGCTCATTTCGTTCATCGTTGCAATCGTGGCCTTTGGCCCTCTTGGATGAGACTTAACTTCAATCTATTCAGACCTTCGGGTATTAATTGATTTCAATGTGATAGAATTGAATTTTATAAAACAGATTTCCTATAATAAGGTCCCGTTCGATCTGGAAATCAGTCTGTAATTAGAGGTCGAGCCTCTAATGTTCTTCAGCGCGCAGCCGGACGTGCTTTCTATCAATGGGGAGAAATGTTAGGCGCGAGAATGGAAGAAATACTTCAGAACGAGATCAATACTGAACGATCTCTGCCTAACATGACTGATGACAGCAAACGAAAACACTTGAAATTCGAAGACGAAGAGGAAGACTTTCTCGACGAGGCGTTTGTCAATGCATCTGGAAATGAGTGTCCATTTGCTCTAAAACTGGTAGCGTGTCAGCTCCTGTACGAAATAACAGCATTTCTTCGTGAGACGCACCAATACTTGCCGACGCGGACATCGCGTTCATCCATAAGAGATCGCGGATCAACTTTTGAGCCGAGGACCTTCACGGCAAACCGTCGCTGGTCTATGGCTTTAAGTAGTCTAGGATTTAGTAATGCCTCAGTTCATAGTTTAATGTCTTTAGCAAATATAGGTGGAGGACCTCTCGATGGTATTAATCATCTGCAAAATTTGGGTGAAAGACGAATCAGTTTCGTTCTTCACGAAGCCGAAGGTGAGGAAGAGTCAAATAGCAGTATATCCGGAGCCGATGAACTGACGGGAGCCTCTCTTGAGAAGAAGCGGTTATCACAAGCAGGACCTGCCGGTAGACCGCATCTTCTGAGGAGATCTACTGGTGGTAGTGGTCACGGGAGTTTCAAGAGGAGGAGTATTAAACTGAAGAAAGGCTCGTCTAATTCTACATCCGATCGCAGAAGTATCGCCAAACATCGCTCATCCACTTTAGTAGAAGATGATGACAATGAAGATAAAGCTCATTCGATTCTAAGACGATCAGATTCCTTGCGATCTAGGCGTAAAGTCAGCGGAATTTCCGAAAAATCAGATACTTCCGAAAGAATTTCAGGTTTTAGTCGCTAAATGCTTATAGAATTTATTTGTTCTTTTGATAAACTTTCACGAGGTGTTTCTCAGAATTAGCCGGATTTTGAGAGCTAATATCTTTTATTCAATACATTGTTACGTATCATGCATTGAATTGCAGATAATGAGCCAAATTTTTATTTCATATTGAAGATTAAGTCACTTTTGAACACGATCACTAACGGATGAATAGTTAGGACCACTTTTCAAATCTTAATTTGCAATAACACATTGCTGCAAACTTTGCATTGTTGTTATTTATCGTGCATCTAGACCCTTTCCTTTTAGTTTATATATCATTGAAGAACTAGTCTGAATTGGTCAGGTGTGCACGAAACAATTTATTGGGTGCCAGTTAGTAGTAGTCAGTAGTGTTGACTCAAATTACAATTCATCTAAAAATGTGTTCCTAACTATTCGCCCACTGTTGATAATTGTGATGAAAAGTGGCTGAGTCTTTAGCATAGAGCGAAAATTTGATCCTTTTACCATAACTTAGTATACCGTACGTAAAGACATGTTGACTAACAGATAAATTATAAGTCTTTGAAATATGACTAATCTGGTGAAATACCCTTCATATTTCAGGCGATGAATCTCCAGGTGTTATGTCAGATGACGGACAAACACCTGACACTCCGACCGATACACTTGACGCTGATGACAGTGAAATAACAACTAACATTCCGTGGCTTAAGATCATGTCCACAATCAATAGTACAATGACTTTTCAATGTTATCATCAACAGTATTGCCAATCAAACTGTTATCAACGTGTTATGAGATCGTGTTCAAGGCTTATAAAAGCAGTTCAAAAAGTATACACAGAAGACTCTTCAGCCAACCAACCAGAGTTGATCTCGCTTCGGCTGTTTGAGGATAAAGAAGACGCGGCCAAAAAGGAAAAGAAGTTAAAAAAGATAGTGACAGGTCCGTCTTCTCCAATCAGACGCAAAATATCCGTTGGACACAACATGGACAGATATGTTGATCGTGATAGTCATGGCCACCATTCCGTTCACAGCAGTACCACTTATTTAGCACATGGCACCAACCTCGACATCGAAGCTGGTCCTTCAGAAACTGATGACCCGAGAAAGACATTTATAGAGGTGGCGAACTATAAATCACTGATTAAGCGCGAAGAAAACCCAACTCTAAAGTACATTAATCTTCAAGTGAAGAATCCGTTTCAGGCTCCGATTTCAATGATGATTAAGGGGGCGCTCATTTTGCCACCGAATAATTTTGAAGAACTTATGCACATATCCTGGAATATGATTTTAGAAGATGACCAACAATTAGCATCTACTTCTGCAGTTGCACTCATTATATGTGCGCTTAAATGTCCAGACCTTGTCAGCGATTTATTGTGTCGAGAATTGAATAATGAAAACCCCCAAAGAAGGACAACTGCTATCAATAAATTCTATAAGATTTGGAGCCATAGATATCAGTGTTGGCCACGACTTGAAGAAGGCGCTCATCTGTATCTCAAAGTGCCACCGCCGGCTATTGAATTCACACTTCCCTCACCGCGAATAGCACTCGAAGCCATACCAGTTGTTGATCCGCCATATATGCCGGTCACTAAGACTAAAGTAGAAGAAGTGACCATCAGTCAAGAACCAGCTATCCAGAAATCGTTCGTGGCGGCTACCAAAACACGAAGAAAACAACAAATAGAATTAGTGACTAAAGCACTGCAAGAAGAAGAAGACAAGTTGAGAGAAGAACGAGAAAATTATCGCATTTCTACAGTTCCGGTCACCCTTCAAGCAGCTTACGAGCCGGCATTGTTTCACACTATTGAAGAACACGAAGAAGGAGATGATGAGACCGATAGAGTACCTACACATCATATCCAGGTATTCAAATAATGTTTATTTTCTATTGCATATGATTCAAGATGATTGTTATTGAATTCTTCATTGATTTTATTACTTGATCAAAAGGTAGCACAAGCCTTCTTCCCATCGAGTCTATGTACAGCTGCAGTCACAATAATCAATCTTTTAGACGATCCACAAGTTAGCACTGATGGAAATGCTGTCTATGAAGTAGCCTATAAAGTGATCTGGTATTGTCTGGTGGAAGATTCGGCTCTTTTTCTAAGACATTTTCTGGAGAAGTTGACACGAGAAAAGCAATCGGTGATCTTTCAGATATTGAGAAGATTAATAAGATTTATGCCCAGACTTCCAGCTCAAGCAGCTTTCACTCTATATAACTATTTGATTGGTTTTGTTATGTTTCACGTTCGCGCACCTGTGGAGGGAAGTCAAGAATTGATTGCAAGTGTTTTATCGATTCTATGGCTTGTCGTGCCTTCTGTCCACGGCCTCTTTCTCAAAGATTTGAAACAAGTTTTGCGTAAAGAGCAATGCGACGCAACTCTCTTGATCACAGCTAACGTTCCGAGCGCCAAGAAGATCATTGTCCACGGACCTGATGCTAGCGTCATACCATCACAATTCCCTATTCATGAAGATACACAGTTCTCACAGATATTGACCGATAGTTTAGACTTTTTTGGAATCGACGAGTCTAAACATAATGAATACTTTCTCGTAGATTCGAAGACCAGTAAGTTTTAGATCTAAATTGGATTATGAAATCAACTTATTTTGAGTATTTTCTTATTAACAGATCAAATGCATAATTTGAATGCATTTGTGCGCGATTTTTATTTCTTCAAAAGGTCACAATACCCACAGATATCTTTAGTTCACATGAATCCAAACGAAGCATTCGATAAACTACAGAGACAGGCATTTACTTTACAATTCGTGGAACTCGGAAAAGTAAGTCAATCAGAAAACTATATCTGAAGAACTAAATCGAAAAGAGATTTGACGAAATTTGAAAATATTTGAATCTAGGTTTTAATGAGCTTATCACTAGTCAGATCATCATTTTTGGGAACACAAAGAGTGTTGTTTCTTCACGAGGAACTGATGAAACTGCCATCATTTCCACGCAAAGCATTAGAAGCTAATTTGAGCTTATACTCAGGTCCGACGGGCCAGGAATTGTTAGGAATGGACACACTTCACAAAATAGCTTGGGTCAAGTTGATCGCGCGTATGTTTGAGGCCACCTCTGGATTCTTTGCTCAATCAGCAGATATTCATCTATTCCTGAATGTGGTAAACGGAGCGCTAATACTTCACTGCGAAGATGCCTCAATGTTGAGGCTATGTATGGCTACGTATATCAATGCCGCGCATCAGTTCAAAAATATATTCGCCCTCAACGGCTATCTTTTGATTATCCCAACAATAACTCGCATTTACTCCAATCATCAAACCAATGGACTTCTTTGTCGTACTATTGAATTCGTTTGTAAACAATTTTATATTTTGCATAGAAAACCATTTGTTTTGCAAATGTTTGGTGCGATTGCACCTATACTTGATATGGACGTAGCCTCTAATTTTGGTGACGCCCGTAAAGTGCAGCCTAGAGCTTTCTTTCAACTTTTACAATCATTGGGTCAGTATATCGTCGATCCTCTAGATATACTCGAATTGGTTGACGCAGAAAAGCCGTTAAAGGTATTGAGTATTCAAATTTTATTGTTATCCTATTAAGTATTTGGATAAGTTATTGGGTTCTTCAAACATATTTTTATAGGCTTTAGATTTTTGTTACCAAATGGATGCCGAAACTCTTACTATATTGGATGCCATTTCTCTCTGTGTGACTGTTGTCTCCTATGCGGCTGACACTCAAAGAGGACAACAAATGCTAACTATATTAGAAGCTATACTGCCTCTCCATCTAAAGCATATGCAAGCCTTGACTACGAAGAAAGAAACTCCAGGTGGTCCACGAACCGAACTACAAATGATACACAATGTGTCAGTTTGCATGAAAACTCTTATCTACAATTCGGAAGCTTTGACGAGGTTTCAATCACTATTTCTTAGAAATTTTTTTGAATAATTGCTTTGACTACTTTATTCTGTTATTATGATAGAAATTTTACTGGACCTCAAAGGGCTATTGATCTTCGAGGATCTAGTATTAAGAATGTTTCGAAAGGTGCATGTTCTCCACCCTATGAAATTGACGACGACAGTCATTCGAGGTATTTGTGGCAAAAGCAAAATAGACTTATATTCATCAAAATACTCATCTACTTCACTATGAACTCATATTCTGTAAAAATAACATATCCTTTTGAAATAGGTATATGCCTGACAACTATTATTCTTCATCCCGAAACCGACCTACAACTCAATACTCAGATAGTAGTGATGGAGAATCGATGAGAAATGAATTTCGTAAACCACGAGACATATTATTAAAAGTTGTAGCAGAGTTTCTAAGTCGTAGTACTGCCCGCTTGGCTGACTTGAGCAAAAAGTTGCCTGATCTGCATCAGAAGGGCTCGACTTACGAACTTCTTGATGTGAAATGTCACTTGAGACTAGCAGAAATAGCTCACAGTCTACTCAAAATGGCACCCTACGATCCGCCAACTATGGCCTGTAGGGGTTTAGTCAGATATATGAACGAAATATTACCAAATTCCGAGTGGCGTCAAGAGCAGATGAGGCCAGCGCTTATTATGGTTTTGAGACGATTGGACAAAACATTCACTAAAATTGCTAAAAAGTCAGCGATCAAGAGATCTACTGATTGGGAGGCAGCAAAACGATTGCTGAAAGGAGTCTATCTTACTTTTATTAAACATCCATATATTGTTCATTTGCCACACTTAAAGTCATTGATATCTGTTTGTCAGAATATAGTTCTTGGAGATCAAGGACACGGACCAGGTGAGAGTGCTTCCACTTTGCCTTCTTGGGCTGTCGCGCTCTCCCAATCATCGCCACCAGGTTTGCGATCAATCATTTTATCAATAAGATTAGAGTTTAGTGTTTTTGTTCAATTGTACTCAACATAAGATTGGTTTGAATTTCCAGGTTTCACATCGGTAGCAGTACGTTTGATAGCTATGCAAATGCTTCAATTGGGAGAAACACAGACTTTGGAGACTGTTTGTAGTGGAGCCTTCTCTTCGCCTGAGAAAAGCGAGATCTATTTAATGAATTTGATTTATCCGATGTGTATCAGAATAAGCAGTGGTGTCAAAGAAGTACCCAAATTAAGGCAATGCGATATTACGTTCACTCTAACTGTTATATTAAACACATTGAAGCCAATCACTGCTAAGCCAATCAAAGGAAGTGACTCATCTCAAGCAGGTCTCAACACTCTTATGCAGAATTCTTTACATCAGGTCGGCTTCTTAGGTAAAGCTTGGATTTTTATCATTGATAAGATGCAGTGTCTTCAGAAAGCTATTTTATGAAATATGAAATTTAATTGAATTGCATTTATATTTAGGTCTAAAGATAATGATAGTATGTTTTGAGAGACAGCTGACAACTGAGTGGAATCGTATTTCGAAATGTATACGAGAATTGGCTAATAAAATGCAAGGAGGAGTAACGCTTTGGAACTTTCTTGACTTTGTGGTCACTTACCGAACGCCTCTGTTTCTACTACTATTTCCAGTTATTAAATGCAGATTTTTGCTTAAAATATGTGATAATGATCAGGAGTACTACTATCAGAACCAAATTAGAGAAAAAATGCAAGGAATTGGTCTGCCTCTGGGCAGATCTAAAGGTAATTCAATTGTAATTAAATTTATTTTACCCCGGACTTCAAATTTAGATCATTTTAGGCCAACTATTGGTTAGTTTGATGTCAGAGATGAGAACATTAAGGGAAGAATTGATCAATAGGAAGAATGTGACGACAGTTGAAGAGAGAGCTAAGTCAATAGTTCCCGACCAGAGTAGTAGCGATAGGGCTGAAAGTCATCGATTGAGTTTTGCACTCACACAAATGGCTGCCAGTGCCTCAAAATTATCGAATATAAGTTCTACCAATTCAACCAATCAACAGAGCGCTTCAGCCGTTCTGCCCGAAGGAGAACTCGTGCAAACGCCCACTTCTTCTAAACCATCACTGTTTCGAGGATTGAGTTTTAGACTTATTGGTGATAGAGATAGTCGAAGACTTCAGCCCAGAGGCCTAAGCGTTAAGCTGCCGTCTACTCGAGAAGGCAAGAAAGCTATGGAAGGTCTTCTTAGAAGAACTAGTTATCCCGACCCTAAAGATGTTGAGAATAAGGGTATGAGAAATTGAATTTTGAACTAAAAATCAGATTTCTAAAGGTTATTGAATGCTTCATTAAAATATAGAATTGCAAAGGAATGAAAGCCAGGCTCATTCAGAACCGAAACTCTTCCGTAAGTCTACTCTTCATATAAAACGACGCGAAAGCAGAAAAGGCAACAGTTCTGTGAACAGTAGTGGAGTTACGAGTTATGAAGCCTTAACAGAAGGAGTTACTGTTGACGACGAGCAACAGATTAAATCAGCGATTGCTAGAAAGCTGTCGTCTGACGGAGGCTCGGGTGCGTCTCGTTCTGATAGTCCAGAAAGAGATGAAGACAAACAAATGAAACATAGGCTTCAAAGACAAAAAGCTCAGAGTAGGAAAACGTTTAGGTTTAGAAAGTCTAGGCGTGGAGCAGGTTTTATGACCAATAAGGATGATGAAGAACAACGCGTTGAAGAAATACCCCTGACTAGTACTGTCACTACTTCTTCCACAAAGTCCACAAATCCTTCAAATGAAGTGGCATTGGCTGAAGAAGAGAGTTCTTCAATACTAGATCATAGCAGAGATCGTGAAGACAGCTCTTTGTCTCTATTGTCTCCTAAAAAAGATGGTAACAATGGTTCGAATGAATCACTTAATGCTACGAACGAAAGTTCGGCTCTTTTGAAAACTGAGGACAAAACGATTACTGGTTCTCAAACTTCACTTCTTATGGTATTTCCATACGTTGACGACGACGGAAATGATGACATAAGAGTCTAATTGTTTTGTTTAAGTCTTAAACTATTATTAATGATTAATTGTTTATCGTTTAGATTGAATTATAAATAATTTTAATCAGTTATTATTGTTAATCAAAACTTTGAGTGTTTTCGTTGATATTTGAATTTAAGTGAACATAGTTTAAGAAAGTTTTTTCTATTGTTTTCAAATCAATGTTTATATTATACTGTTTTTAAGATTTTTGTTTAAAATAGATATAAATCAATGATAAAACTAATTGGAGTTTATTTAGAGTAAGTAGACTTTAAAATATTTTTTGAAAAAACCGCTTTAGACAAAACTAGCGCCAAAGTAGTGACTTAACTGAAGCTTATCAGATGCCAAACAATAATTAGGCCTTTATTCAAGCCTATGCTGCCTATCGAAATGTGGATTTTTGGTATCTAAAAAAGTACCAAATTTACGTGTCAAACGATTTCATATAATATATTCAAATCGTTGATGGATTGAAAAATGTGTTTCGGTTTGAATTGAAGCTGAAAGTAATACAAACAATTAAGAACAAAAACAAATAAATGGATAAATAATTGAAATAATAACTAAAGAGAAAAGTGAAGTGAAAAAGGATGGAAAGAAGTATTAACTCATTATATTATTCTTCACTACTATCAGAATCTCCATCTATTCGAGACAATACAAGCCGACATGCAAATAGATTTTTCAGTAAGTCTTCAACCAATTCGTCAACTAATTGATAAATGAATTGATAAACCAAACCAACTTTATTTCACTCTAATCACTAACAGATTCGTTCGAGTCTTCGTCTATGCATTTGTTGCCACCACATTTGATCAATTCAACGGTTTATTTAAATCCTGCCAATGAAACACTTGTTGACAATCGCTTCGATTCCACTCTCTTTGATCCTACTAATGGTGCCATCGATGAAGACATGGCTCAAGAATCAGCTCTTTTAGAACCATGTCTTACTCTTTATCAGCAGTTCTTTGAAGCGAATCAAAAGTACGCCATAAATGATGAGAACGTATTCATTATGTTAAAAGAATATGAACTTTTATGTTGCGATCATCTTACGGTTACTTCAAACTTGATTAAATCCAAAGTCAGACATCTGTCAGAATCTGTTGATATGAATAAATTGGAAAATTTGTTGAGATTGGAGAGAAATAGTTGGCGTTTAGCTAAGATTTTATTTGAAGATAGGATCAGAGCTAGTGGTGATGTCGACGAAGATATGGTCATCGACGACATTATCACCAAAATGAGTGATAAAAAGCTGATTGAAAGGACCTTCGAAAGGGTCTCGAGTTTGAGACAAATGCAATTAGTCATTGATTGGTTAGAACAAAACCAAATCGATGATAACGAAGAAGTGACCAATGATAAGGTTGAGTTCTACTCAGAAGGTATGTATTAAAACTATTGATTTTTTATATTTTATATTAATTATTTGATCGTTTGACTTCAGGTCCGTATTCGTGGGAAAACACATTACATTCACTGAAAACTAAATCGGAAAACTATGCGAAAGACCGCGAATTGTGTTCAAATATGGATCCGGACGCAGCCATTCGCACAAAGAAACCACTCCATGATCTCGACAAAGAAGATGAGAGCAGACTTTTTAGGTTTATATTCCATTTATTACGTGCCGGACAATTGTTTGAAGGAAAAGAAGTGGCACAACGATTAGGTCTCTATTTGTTTTTCAATTAGTTATTGATCTCGAGGAAGCTTTAGGGATTAAATGATTTTTACATTGACAATTAGGCTATCACTGGTTGTCGGCAGCACTTGAGGGTTGGATTTTACATCACGACCCCAACTATTTGAATGATTTTAGTTCCAATAGAAATCTGGATCCTATAGAAGGCAATCCTAATCGAGATCTTTGGAAATCTGTTTGTTGGCGATCTTCGAAAATTGAGGGAACGAATATCTATGAAAGAGCTATATTTGCTGTTTTGAGCGGAAATATCGCAACTGTTTTACCACTTTGTACACGATGGACCGACAAGTTATGGGCATATTTCAAGTAATTTAGAGATTAACCTCAAGCTTTTATTGTTTGAATTAGCAATTTTCTATTCAAAAGGTGTTCGCTTGATGTTCATATCGAGTCAATATTAAGAGAAACAATTGTAGTGAAGCCGGAAGCAAAACCTCGATATAGGGTCGATTTACCTGATGCCTATTGGGATAACAAATTGAGTGCTAGTGAAATGTTTAGGGAGATTGAGTCGCAAGGAAGCCTTTCATCAGTTGTTGAAGAAACATATCATCAATCCATTCAGAAGTTTGTTATACTAGGAGACATCGGAGCACTTATCGATCACTTGTACGAATGGTCCAAAATTATTAGTGATTTGCGAAAAAGAAAAAAGGAAGAGATCTCAACAGTACAGAGGTCAAGGTTGAAATTGAGTGATAAGTCAAATTCGCTCGTCGTTGAGCCACAACTGTTGAGATTTTTCGCTCACTTGGTGCTCACTTTGAGGTATTTATCATTACTTCGTGATTCAAATCTGAATTAAGTTTGAAAGCCTTTGAAATTATAAAATATTTTCTTTGTAGACAATTAAAGTTGAGTTCGAATCGAGAAGAATTGTGTGTCGCAATACTAGAGACATATATATCTTATTTGATAGATTGTAAACAAATAGAATTAGTGGCGTATTATACGGCGCAACTGCCCAAACGTAATCAGATCAGTACTTTTGCTAAGTTGCTCGAAGGAATAGAAGACGAAAACGATAGAAAACTCTGTATAGTTCTAGCTAAGACTGCAAACCTAGATATCAGTTCAATCACAGCAACAGTTGTTGACAATGTCAGAACCAAACCAGATGAAGATACGCTTAAATTATCAGCTGAGTTGTCGAACTTTACTAGTGCTGAAGATAAGAAAAAGATTAATTCATTGGATTGGCTTCTGTTCAGTGAAGTTCAACAATACAGTGAAGCCCTAAAGCAAGCTAATTCTTTAATGAGAAGCTTTTTATTAATGAGAAAGGTGGACGCAGCCAAGGAAACATTCATGAAATTACCTGAAGAAATCATAGATAATCTTTTCAGACAGTGGAGACATAAAACTGGCAAAAAAGAGCTCAACGCAGACGATGACAACGCAGTTCGCGAATATCTTTGCCATAAGGCCTACTTTCAAGCAAATGATGCCTTTTCTGATTGGTATTGTATTTAAAATAAGCTAGAATTGTATATTTTATTAATTTTGATTTGATTTTTTGATAAAAAGGTCGTATTGTTTACATAATTCCAAACCTAAAGAACCTCCAAAGCCTACGTCAACTCGTTTTATGGATAAAGTGGCTTATGAGCACTCACTCAAACAGTACGAAATGGAAACAAATCACTGGAAAGAGATGTTGAAGCAACAGGGAAAGTTAGCCGCAGATAAAATAGTCAACGTTCTACTCTTCCCGGATGGCAACGGATGGATGTCTGACCTGAGAGAAGATGGCACTAAAGATGAGACAAGAGCTCATCAATTGGAACAACTCAGAAAACAATATATTCCTCATCTCGTATTCATCGCTCATTCTGTTCACCATTCATCTAATAACTTAGTCGAATGTCTCAAAATTGCTGATATTGTTGCAGATGAACGTAAGGCTATTTATAAGACATTTTCACGCGAACTATTGATCGATTTGTTGAAGAAGTTCAGAGAAACTTCTATTGCTTTGCTCAATCAATCGCCTGATCCGTTGGGATATCATACGCTTTGAATAATTTATAACTTTTCTAATAGATATAAATAATTTTTTCAATTTATCTACTTTTGAAAACTACATTTTATGTCACAAGTGATTGTTATATTTCAATAAATTCATAGCAAAATCAAAGTTTTGTTCGCTTGATCTCATGATCGAAATTAGAGGTTAGTTAGAAATAAGTGTGTCTTCAAAGATGAGCACAAAAATGGGATATTAGGCGAATACATGATATCTGAGCCGAGCTTTTGTCACCAATAATAAATAGAAACTCGAAATAATTACTATAGTTTGGCTTTGAGTGGAGAATCATAAGTTTACTGATAGCTTTACTGATCCTGGCCTTTAGTTTGTCCTTCACTTAGATTTTCATCTAATATTGATTTGAGTACTTATAAGTCTTCTGAGCCTAACTGTCTATCACTTTACAGCTTCTTATTTGTATTGAGCGGAACAAAATTTGAAGATTTATTCTGTAAGTGAGTCTAGGTCTATAACAATAAGAATTTATTACAACAGAATTTCCAACAGATATTTCCATAAATCACACTCTGTTATGTATAGAATTAGAGTTTTTTGGTGAACAAAATGATTTATGAATATGATTGAAAAGTAATATATAAGAAATTTTTTTCATATTATTGCTTAATGTAGTAGTGAGATAAGTCTATAGCAAATAAATCATTTGAGCCAAAGTGGATTTTCTTTTGCTTACTTCGCTCCAAGTTTCGTATATTTTTTATCTGAAATTTCTCACAAATATTTACATTAAAAATTCACTCTTTTCAAAGTAAAAGTAGTTTTTTGAGGAATCGATCAGTTTCTTTAAGGAATTCTTATGATATTTTTGAGCATTTGTTACAATTCTAAAGAATTTGAAATAATAATTGTCAGCCTTTGAGAAGAAAAAGTTGAGAAATGAGAATATGAATAGTGTTGAAAAGTGCATACAAATAATTGAAAAAGAAATAGATTTTGAGAAATAGATTGATTTTTATGAAACATTTTAGCGATGCTCGAGGAATCAATATTTCGGAAAGTAATATAGGGTTTAAGGTAATAGCTTTTAAAGTTGCACAATTTCACAGTATAATTTATTACGAATCGTTAGGCGAGTACTATCATTAATCATAAACAACTTCAAGGTAGAGAACGATATAATTTCTCAGCTCTAATACCAATAGTTTGGTATCTAATTCCTTTTTGACATTGAATGATATGAAGATTACTAGGCGATTCTTTTCAAGTCATTATTTTGGTGTTCAATATCTGTTGGACACGTCATTTAAATGATGTTTAATTAACTGATTTTCAGGTTCAGTAGTAAAGGCAAAAGTAGTTTAGTTTAGATGAATTACTACTAAGTTCAAAAGTGATTTCAATGAAACATTTGTAACTTTTTAGTTGATTATTTTAAAGAGAAGAGAATATCTTCATGTAATTTTAGTGATTGTATTATTGTGAGACTTGTACTTATTGAGCACTTGCGGTCTTATTATGTGATTATTTAGTATTAGTATTGCTAGTATTGATGTGAAAACTAATAGCTGACTGATATTAGAAGCCTCAGGAAAGACTAACTCTAATCGAATTGCTTTTATGCGATCAATACGCAAAAATGGATACAATGCTTGAAAAGTCTCATAATATTTCTCTAATAGTGCTTACCATTAGCAAATGCTACTTCAAATTGGATATGAATTTGGTTTCTAAGCAAAACTTTTATTATATCGATGCGCTGCCAAAATATAGATCAACTCTTTTATGATAAGCAATAGAAGTTATAAAAATTTTTATTGCTATTGAACTCTATCCATAATTTACTTTCGTATCTATATGCAGTTATTTTATGCCGTCATCAATTGAAAAATCAATAAATATTCTGATATCAATCATATTTAACAACAATCCATTAATACTTAGTCAAGGATTGGATCAAAATCTATAACTTTGTCAAAAGCTAACAAATAATTGATAGCTTAAGTCAGTTTAACGAGAAAGTTGTCAACGTTTTTGTGTGACTTTCGAGACTAGAGCGTGAGGAACACACGAGCCGTCAATAGTATGGATTCAGAAGTAATTTGAGGAGTCATTTAGCATAAGAAAACAAAGCAAAGCATAAGACCATAGTTTCTTTCAAGATGTTTCTAGTGACGAGTCCTTCAAAATATCGACTGAACATCAGATGAAATGTATGTCAATAGTGAAGCATAAGTGACTAACTCGTAAGAAACGTAATATTCTTCTCGTCTTTGCTCGTCTTTGCATATAATGCTCTCTAATTTGATCGATAAACAAAAGCGAAACTTTTCTTTATTTATCTTATTAATCAATTGGAACTAAACTATGATATAGTGGATAAGTCAAAAACATGTGCGTGCACGAACACATTACGAACCTATTTGGAACTTGTTTGTCACTCTTTTCAATTCGATATAGAAATGAACGTTTAATTTAGAGTAGATTTAAAAATACTGCCAAAATTTTCTTTATCACTTACTAATCAATAAGTCTTATAATTATTCAAATCAACTTCAATCAAAGTCAATTCAACTCACTTTCATCAAAAATAACTGATTGAAAATATCTGAAATTAGAGTTTTTAAATTTAACGTTTTATTGTACTTTCCCTATGAGAACACATTTTTGACTTTTCAGTGCTATTCACAATAACAGGAAACCTAATTGGATCTAAACCTAATTGACTTTGTTGAGTAAATTTAAGTTAGTCTTCAAACCAAAGTCAATGATTCACAACTTAATAGACTATAAGATTTTCCAATAAATATCAATTCTATTTTGAGTATCTAAAGTATTTTCTAATTATGAAGGTTTTTGACTTTATGAATCTTTATCTCGTCTGGTCTTATATTTTAAACAAAGTTGTACATCTTATGCCGTCTGATCTAGTGGATTAGAGAAACTTTCATCTCTGAACTCTGAACTACTTGAGCCTTATCTTAGGATTAGGGCACATGATTTATGTTAAAATATTTAAATTACAGGCCATGCCTTTCACTTAAACTTTTGCGAATTGATCTCTTCTCGTCTGATAAGATCAGATATGTGGAGATTGTACAAGATTTTCCACGAGACCAGATCTGGTTTCCATGACAAGTACTCTAACTCCTTTCTAGCCCTATATTTATAAATCGATTTTTGATACCTGTTTACACTCTAATCACTCTCAATTTATGCTCTGTTTCGCAATCTTTTTTAATACTGAAAGTCTTTTGTGTGATCACATCGAATCTTTTGTTTGATCTGCAATAAAGATATTTCGAAAATAGAATTCGTAACAAGTTTGATGCTTAATTTGGAACACTTGAAAACTTAATAATCTTTAATAGCAACAAAAAAAGAGGTTGCTATGTCAACCTACCTATGATGAGCGTCAATTAGTTGCTAAATTTGATTTGTATTTTGCGAACATTACTACGTTCAGTATGAAGTGTTTGTTAATATTTCAACATATGATCTGATGGAAAGCATCCCATGACAATCTGGTTGCATCACTTCTGGCTGTTATAGGTGATTATTGACATTTTGAGTGTACCTCATATGCTATTAATGCTATAACTTTTGCTGTACACAAGAGAACATAATGAAAAGTTTTGTTCTGTTTTCTAATAACGAAAGTTATACCCTATTCAACGTAATGACAAAAGTTTAGGTTAAAAAATCCAAACACGAAACAACTATTTTTTGTTCGGATTCATATCTATCTGTAGAAATCATAACTTCATTTAATAAATCCTAAGAAAGAATATGATTATTTTAGATATGAGATGACAAATATTTATCTTAATCTTATCCTTAACTGAAAACAGTATGTAAGACACACGCAATCGATATATGTTTATAGTGAGAGAGCCTGAGGTAGGCTTTCATGCCTTTGAATATATTGCAGGACATGATAAAGTTTGACATTATTAGAAAAGTAAGAGCACACAAAACGGCTGGAAATGCAATTTCGTCAAAGATGTCATTTAGAGCTATAGACCAAAATGCTCCAGATATTGATTTATAGCTCAAAAATATCATTACCTTAGTTGACAATCTCTTGTTTGGACTCTCAAACTCTTCTAAAAACTTTTAATAGACTTTCGCAACACTGAAATATGAATTACTTTTATCTCATGCTATTCTCTAAAAAATGTACTCTTATTTACCGTTATCTTAATTATTCATTAACTTTGAAACTGAGTCTCAGTCTACTTTATCTTATCATTAAAATAACGATTGTTTGCAAAAATGACACACAATCTAATGGTCTTAAAAAAATATATTAGCTTTTGGTTAAAGCCTAGACGTTGACTGAAGAGACGATCGAAACAAATGAAACACTGAGAAAAGTCTATAAGAAAACATTAGAGCCGTTTCACAAATGTTTGACATGAATCAGTGATTCTATCTGTTTCGAGATCAATAGAGATATATGACGAAAATGAGTAAACAAAATTTGGCAGTCAACAGAGTTGAGTGAAGTGTAACAAAGCCAAACTTTTATTAGTTATCATCAATTCCGACTCATTCGCTCCGGTCATTTAGCGAATGAAAAGAAAAAAATAATCAGTCACTAGCCAGGAAAAGGGCTTTATAAAATTGAAATGAAACTAAATAAGCAAAAGACTGGTGAAAATATCCAAACTTTATCCAAACATTGACAGCATAGCGATAAAACTTTATGAAGAGCAACATGAAATGAGATTTTGTTGGGACGACTTATGATATGTGTTACATAACGAAAAATGAAACTGAGGACAGTATGATTGAAGCATTTGCTTCTTATGAGATTGCGACCCACACAAAATAATATAAGTAGAAGCTTTACAATACTTAGTAAGAATTTTTAATTTAAATCAATTGCAATGATTTTCGTGAAATGACTCAAGCAAACTTGTGTTGACGATTCTGCTAAATATTCAGCACAAGGAGTATTAAATATTAAATTTTTTGCAAAGAGATTATCCACAAGAAAATGATTTACTGTAGCCTCGCAATTGTCGTACATAAGATCGTTGTTAAGTGGAACACTAAATCAAGTATACTATGAAAAATCAGATCAAAAGTAATGAAACAAATACCATTTATGTCTGAGAATTTGTTAACAAAAAATCAATATTATAGCCATAATGACTGTTACACTGCTACAGTAATCTATTCTTCTCGTGATCACTATTGGATTAATAAATTTAGTCTTAAGCTCATAAGCAGTAGACATGATTTCTTCATAACCAGAGTTACTACAAAACCATAGCAACAGAAGAACTTTCATTCTGGCCATTGATTTTTGAGTTAGATCTGAACTGAATTAATAAATTATATCTGAGCTTACAATACCCGCACTGCAGTATGAAAGCCATTAAGTTTTCTCATACTGCGTATGACTTCTTAACGACTCAATACTACGTGAAGAAGTCTTTCGAGTTCTCTAATTACTTAAGAGTAATAACTTTGAGAAAGTGAATGTCAGAATTAATTTGCATAATTTTGCAATTGAAAACTTAATACAAATAAATTCTGGCTCAAGTCAACAATGTTTAGTTCAAGCATTACTATTCAAGTAACTAATGATGAGACTAAGTCTCAAAGCAGTAGAGTATTGCTCAATGCTTTATAACGAGGCTTAAATTACAAGTTTGCATAATAGACACAAATAATAGTAAATCGTTCAAATTCAGGGCAAAGGATAGTATTGAAGCGATGCGTGTTCTCAGTTCGTTTCTCATCAATTCTGTTGCAATTCCGTTGCAGCTGATTTAAGTGTAGCATAGGATTTGATTCGATGGTCGGCTTGTTTAATCAACTGTTGCCGATTTGTATTGAGTAACAGTTTCTCATAGGTTCGAAACTCTCACTTTTGTTTAAGAGGGTTTCCAACAGTTAAGTAAGTTTTTAAAGATTTCATTTATAGCTAGTGCGCAACCTTTATATCACTTTAGAATCTCATAAATAGGTTTCATGAGATGAAAAGGATCCAAGAGTGACATAAAAATCTCGTTTTTCTTGATTTCTTTTTTTATTGCTGTCAGAATAAGAGTCTAAGTCAAATGTTGAGTCATAAAAATGTTTTAGCTTCTACTATATTTCTATCACATAAAATTATCTTTTATTTTAAGTAAATTATTACTCTTTCAACTATTTGGTTGTTTTAGTTCTCGAGATTTATGAAAAATCAATTTTGACGCTTTCTTAACAAGTTCAGTTTTCTACATTTCAACTATTACTCAATTAGTTATCTTTTAAGCAACATATTTATTCTCACAATTAATAATTTAGTAGTTTTTCGTACTTTCGTATCAAATGATCAGCAATTCAGCTTAATTCGACTATTTTGACTCAGGAGAATTCTAGACATTTTCTCTTTGCAAGTGTTTTGATTTATACGAAGCTAAAACATATTCTATTTACATTTAAGTTTGCACAAAAATTTAATCGAAAATTCAATAGACCAATACAAATAGATTATGATTCGAGTTTTCATTCGCTTTCATTCAATCAAATTAATTGATTGCGTGATCATATAATTTTCGAGCAAATATATAATTCTCGAAATCTTATTACACTATTCCTTTGTGAAAAAAATCATTTCATCCTTTGTATAGTCTTACAACTAGTTTTTTGTACAAATCACAAAAAATAACACGCGATCTCATCAAGACTTTTGTTATCGTTTGAACCCAAACTGAATTATTCAGAATCTCGATTTACGTGGTTAAAAATTATTTATGGTTTATTATCAATTTTTTCTCTATAAAGTATGTTTTATATATGCATGGAATCGTTCCGATAAGAGTTATTCAAATGAAACGATTGACTTCTTGTCTGGATAAAACGGAGTTATTCTAATATTATGCTTTGACGCAAGAAAACTTGATTTTGCTGACACCGAACTAAATTCTTAGAAATTCAACTAACACTCTGTGCGAATATTAAGGGTAAATGATGTTAGAAATGAATGCTTAATGTATGCATGAGCTTATGGAATGCAATTTCAAAAACTTCATGCATGAAATCTACGGCAAACACGGACTGAAAAAATTCAAATATGCAGATATATACAGAATATGTTATAATGCTTCCATGAAGAATATGCTTTATATCATGCTCTGTACAACTTCTCGAATAAATGATTCATAATTTGTCTCAAAATTTTGAAAAAGTTTTAAGTTAAAATACTTTATGCATTAAACAATTGCAATTAAGTATCAGATTGGCTTAGCAATTAGCTAATTTCGATTCAAATTAAACTTTTCTGTGGATTAAATTTTTAATTTATTCGCATTCATGACATTCAAAGCTCGGAATCTTTTTAGAGTTTTGAAATTATTTGATAGTAGTCTGACATTTGCGGAGGATTTTTGAATAATAAAGTAATATAAAACTCACTCCTGACTAAAAATATGAAGCATTAAATTATGAATAAAATACGGACGGAATAAGCAAATAGTAATAATTTAGATTAAATTACAAAACTTTTGCTGAGATACAGTGTCGAAGCCAGGAATTTCAAGTGGGCGCACCTTTCATATTCAATTTGATTTAACAAATACCTTTCCGATTGAAACCTACTGTGTTGCGATTTTAAATGTGAATTGTTTAGTATTTTTACTTTATTTCGTAGTAATTATAACAATTTAAGAGAATTTTACATTGAAAAGTTAAGTTAGCGACAGACTTGAGTTGGAAATATTTGTGCACTCTCGGTTCTTACTGACTTCTCAGCTATTATGTCATAGCTTCGCCAGATGTAAAAATATAGTTTAGTAAAAGCAAGAATGAGCTCACTTGTCAAAATAACTTTTAAAGAACTCGCTATAAACTAATCCTCCAAAGAATTGCTGAAAATTAAAAGTTTTAGATTTAAGTTTATGACTAATTCAAGAAGCAATAAATGGAGTTTATTTATTATGCAAATAGAAAACTTAATTATTAATCTAGTATTTTATATTACGAGGCGAGATCAGAGCAAGCAAAAAACAAAAATAATAAGTGTACAGTGAATGGGCAGTAAAAACAACATCCAAATAAATTGATGGCATTATGTGTGAGAAGCAATTTCACATTAAATAAACTGTAATATTCACTAGTATTATAACTGCATATTTTTCTTTCGGAGCCTTCACTTATCGATCGCTTTTTGGCCACTAGGAGTTAGCTCTTATTTAAACTGCGTGATCACTATTTGTACAGTAGAGCAAACTATATCTACAATACTTCTATATTATGTACGCTTGAAAACTTCATAATCTTCAATAGCAACAAGAAATAGGCTGTTGCTACGTTAATCTCTTTTGATATAACTGTAATGTGCACCAATTTGTTGCCAAGTTTGATATGTATTTTGCTTTCACTGCAATATTGAATTATGAAGTAAGTTCTGAATATACTCAATATTATGGCCTAATGAAGGCACGTCATCACAACATATCGCCTCTGACTGCTATCAACGGTTACTAAATTTTTGAGTGTACCTGAACTTGTTCTATATATTTGAAAAAGCTTCTCTCAACTGATCAAACAAATTCATCAGAACGTGAATTTCAGAAAATTTTTTTCGATCACAACTTGTGATAAATTTTTTTTAATGTACTACTTTCTATAACAGAGAAGCGATAAGAAGAGTAATTATTGGCTGAAATTTTTTATATCATAGTAAATAATTCAGTTAATAGTAGAGACATTTACGGAATGCGTATTGTTAGTAATTGGATGAAAACGTTATTTGATTAATTCAAATAAACAAGTTGAATCCAAAACTTTGATATTTGACTTACTTAATAGATTAGTACATAATCATAGATCAACAGCGTTTTTAATCAAATAACTTTTGGTCAAAACTTTTTTATGTATGAAGTGAATGTAAGATAAGAATTATTATAATTTAACTTTTTTATAGACTCTGCATTAAGTGGTAAGTGATTGATGAATGGATTGGCTTTTGTGACTGTAAGATAGAGTAAGTGTGAACAAGTTGTTCAAAGTCTCCATACATTAATGAAAATGACTTGCATCGGATTATGATCTTCGAAACAGTTAGAGGTTTAGCAGCTATTTCTAGCACAAAAATTGTTGCTTAATCTCTTATTTTTTCATAACTTTGATGGAAATCTCATTAACAGATGTTTCAAGTTTAAGCAAACCTTAAAATTAAGTTATAACTTATTTTCAAGATAAGTTAAAGTTGACACTGAAGGCAAAGTTTTACATTCTTCTAGATAGGATAGAAATTGAATTCAAAGTTTTTGGAGCAGAAATTCTATTGTGAACTAATATAATGTATTACTTGTATAACACATTTTGAAAAGCACTTAACTCTTTATGGCACACTTTATTCTGAAATTCTCTCAATATATTCTTGATGTTCAAACTAGGATTTTAGGAATGCTTTTCTATTTTCAACAATTATTTCTCAATTAGTTGAGCCAAAGATTCTTGAGTAACCACTTTTCATTCTTATAAAATCAGGTGACTTTTATTCATTAGTTCAATACCACGTCAAATCTTTGATATTCTTTACTTTAGCTTTGAGGCTTTTTGAATATTCATGATCTGTATTTTACTTATCTAAATTCCGATATGAACTTTATCTGAAAAATGTACTGCAGAGAAAATGAAACATAATACTGTTCAATTCAAAACTGAAAGACAATATAACTACACTTTTAATGAGATTTTATCTAGCTTGTATCTATTAAAATATGCTCACTTTAGATCATAGTTTTCTTAACTTTAACTTTTCATATACACTAGTTTTCTAGACCGTACATTTTTCAGATAAAGTTTCATATCCGCCTTCCATGCAAAAACTACTTTTCTCAGCTTATTTATAGGTCTAAAATTTTAATTTAAAAACTATCTTACTCTTTAATTGAAAAGTTTGCTAAATTTTAAACTAATAAATAGACTGAGAAAAGTTGTTTTGAATTGAAAGCGGATATGAAGCCTTTATTTCAGATAAGCAAAGGATCATTTCTATTTAGTATATACTCTTTTAGTTTTTGAAGCAAAAGTAAGAAATACCAGAATGTTCGCGATATACTAATGAATAAAGAATAAATTGCGTTATATAATAGTAGAAACTGTATCAAAATTAAATAAAAGTCAATCTAATCAGTATTAAGAAATTTGATTTGAAATATATCTTTTACTTTCTACACACAAGAATATTTCTTAAGAGATGCTTTCAATGTTCTCAATAATTGTTTTAAAAACTTGATTTAACCTGAAACTAAGAATATGACTTTCATAAAATATTAGATCACCCCATAAGTTTCTGGATGCGTGCGATCTGTCAGAGCTTATAAGGTCTTATGCAAATATTTTTGTTAATATTTCGCATTAATTTTTGCGAAAACAGAATAGAAAATAATGAACAGCTTATTTTTAGTAATAATCTTTGACTACCCAAACATCATTTGTATTGCTTAGCGAAATTTAACGAAGAGTATAAACCAATCATAACTTGGGTCCAAAACTGAAGTAGCCTGGACCTCGAGATGTTGGAAAGTTGATATGAGCGATGCATTGAATCTGGGGGAATATATTTAAAATATATAAAGTTTCAATTAAATATCTTTAGTAGTTTTTGAGTATCCAGAAATTTATGAAATGATCTGATCTGATATATTGAAATTATTGGACTTAATCGAGCGGGTAGTTCAATTGAGACAATTTCTAGTCACATAATATGACAAAGTATGTGTATCGATCAATATGGCTGTGTAAAAATTGGTATGTTGCAGCTATGATGAGCGTAACATTTTTATCACCTGAACAAGCTATAATTTAAATTAAATAATTATTCGATTTCGGTAGACCTGTAGTTTAAGGGGCCCAACAAAACATCAAGCCATATATATATTCTAAACCTACTCGAAGGAGGAAGTAATACTAGGGGGGTCGCGGGTCCGCAGTGATCCGAAAATTTTCTAGTATGTTGAGCTGAGCATTTTGATACCTCGCTTGACCACTTGATCAATTATCACAAGTAGTTCTCGATATACCCATCTTTACTTGGTTTAGTACCTCGTAATGGGTAAACCAGGTTTTACCCATTTTCGAGGGGGTTAGGTCTGGGTGGCCACTGCGGACCCGCGACCCCCTAGTGTTACCTCCCCCTTCGAATAGGTTTATAATATATATATGGTTTGATGTTTTGTTGGGCCCCTTAAACTACAGGCTTACCTCGATTTCAGTAATTATTTCCTGATATTTAATACTTTTATTATTAACTTTGAATTAGTTTTCTAGTTAAATAATCGGTGAATAATCAGAAGTGTTCGGTCTATAAAAGTTAGTTTATGACTCAAAGTATGTTTTGTTTTAAAATTTTCAACATATAGTTTAAGGCTTTTTGATAAAACGCTTCGTTTCTCAATTTTCAAATTGCCTGGTGGTCCACTATTCGATGACACCTCATATAGATATAAACAATTCGATTTTAGTGTTTAAAGTTTTGAATAATAACTCGCGAGCAGACACGGCAATTTTTTTAAGAAAATGCATATAATTGTAATTGTTTAATTAGTTAATAAATAGCATTACAAAAATAAAATTTGCATGATGATTGCTGACAATATGAGCGAATGTTTGAAATCTATTTTTAATGCCAAAGCAGCTTTTTCTCGGCTTATTAATAAATAACTTATACTTAGGCTATTTTTATCAGAGACTTTAAACGATAGATATAAATTAAATTGAGATTAGGGAGAAAGAATTTGAAGGAAAGATTTAACTTTTATTCAAACAGACTTCTACAAAAAAATAGTTCTGTTAATTGAAAAGACTCTCTCTCTCTCTCTCTCTCTCCCCACCCACTCATTCACTCACCCCTAAAATATAGAGTGTATAAGATTTGCTTTCACTTTATTTAAGTAAATCATTCGTAAAGCGATAACAAATACAGAGCTAGAAAGTAGAAAAATTCATTCTTTACTTCTAACAAAAGATTCTATTCATTCTGTAGAAAATACTTCTTTAATGACACAAAAATAGTAACTTTCTCTAAATTTAAACTAAAGTTTTGAGCTTTGAGATCATTAATGAACTTCAGGTTCACAAAGTAGTCTGTGTTTAAGTGAAATAATTTGAATAAATGCTAAACTTTCAATCAATCACAGCAGCAAGATGTCTCTGGTTCTAATGCATATAAAACTTAATAATTGTTGATAGAAATTAGAAGCAACACATTGTGAAAGTACGTTTTCTTTTAGACCATAATATCTTCAGATATTAACAAATTCATAAAATACTCGATGTGGTAATCAAATCAAATTGAGCAAGTAGTTGATGCACATGAGAGAAGTTGACATTGAAAAGGTCATTTGTCTTGTTACTATCGAGTATTATTAAGTTGTCAAGTGTAATTAAGTTGGAAATGTGAATTGAATACGCAACACTAGGATTTAGCCTAAAGTTTATTACAGTTATCCAAATGCGAATGATATCTCGGAACTAATATTGACTCAAATCTTTGTAACAAAAATAATTAGATGATTTGAATATTCAAATTTATTTCCCAGGTTAGGCTAAATATTATTCATTTCTGTTGAGCGAATTCAGGATGCTTTCATTTTATTTCTTATTAATTTTGACTGAAATTTGGAGATTTCTCAAGTAATGGAAAGACTAACTTCGAAAAGAATATTAAGTCGAATAAGCAAAAATTGTAACCTAATCCTAAAGTAATGCATTTCATGAATACTTTTGTAAAAATAAAATTCAATATAAATCTATATAAATCAGAAATTTAATCCATTATTTTGGTTATATTTAATACTATGCCAAGTCATCAGCTTGTCTTCAGGTATTTATTAAAAATGCTTAAATCAATGTTCAGCTTTTGATCATGAAATCCACTAGAAAGCTTCTACAGAGAGATTATAAACTTATACATCAATGAGTGAGTCCGTGGCATCGGATTGGAGGATTATAAACATCAAATGCATACAATCACGAGGGGATATCAAGGTTTGATGTGACACATTCATACCATTCCTTATCTTCAAAAACATGTCTCAAACTGCCCCTATCAGGTATGTAAGAAGTCAAATTGTATGGAAATAATGCTTCTCACTACCGTAAGCTTTATCTCATAGGAGTAAAACACTTTGAATACCTGACTGCGGATAAGTTTGAACAACAAATTATAGGTAGATATACGCAACATGAGACACTGTTTTGATGCTTAACAAGAAGGGAATCAATACATGATCTACACTTGTCCTTCGCCATTGAGAGCCTCCAAAAGCACTAATGCATTGAAACAGGTAATGCATAGTTGAAGTTTATTTCATGACTAAATTTTAAAATTGATTAACCTTTAATTATAAAAAGTGAAGCATAGACTTGACGTCAAACTTCTAAAACATTTAATTTAGGTGTTAGTAAGCAACTGGTATCTATTTATCAGGAAATTAAAATAAAATTTGAATTTAATACTTTGATATTCTGTGTAATCAACAAGTACTCATCGATTTGTAACTTTCTAAACTCTATATATATTCGAAAATGGTCTTTAAATTGTAATTTAATTGTCAACTCCTACTCAAATCTTGAAAGTTGATGAAATTGTTTTTTTAATACATTCAGCCTACTCAATTTTTCTTTGTGTTGCCTAATTAAATGTAGAGTTAGAAAATAGGCTTTCTTTCCCATAGTTAGAATGCAGAGACTTGTAATTTTGAGAAGTCACTCTAGTTATACAACACATCTCAATTAATTTAATAATAAATTTATTTAAATTAAATTTTATCAAATTATTAATGTCAGAAAATATTCAAATCACGAAATTACTTCTTCGAAAATAAGTCTGAATATATTTTGACTTAAAATATGTACGAAGTATATCTATAACGGGATCAACCAGTATGTCTATATAAGAAAAATCTATTCTTCAGTTCTGAATTTAAACAGTCTATGAACAATTTGCTCTTAATAAGATGCTCAATGATGCACACGTTCGAGCGTCGAGAGTTTACCGAGTGTCAAGTCAGCAAAGTTCATCAATTGAAAGGCTTTTTTTAACACTAAATTTGTTAGTTTTATTTGAGTTGTTATTTTGTCTGTTTACACATTTGATAAACAAGATGCTCACTCATCGAATACTACTCGAACACATACTTTAGATTATATTTTTCTAGATTGTTCCAACATAAACTACATCTAAACTCTTTAGAATAGAATATATCACATTTTTTGTAAAAATTAACATGTTTTAAAAAATATTTACGCCACATATTCCTAACATAAAAATTGTGTATTAAGATCCGACGCTCTACT
The DNA here is from genome assembly GCA_018873245.2 of Archegozetes longisetosus. Taxonomy (NCBI): domain Eukaryota; kingdom Metazoa; phylum Arthropoda; class Arachnida; order Sarcoptiformes; family Trhypochthoniidae; genus Archegozetes; species Archegozetes longisetosus. The sequence continues at coordinate 4,140,354 of JAEMBT020000007.1, forward strand.
CTCGCAATCGAGGGCCAAACACTCGAGCGTTGAGCACCACCGACTCTTATGTATTGATCTTTAATTAAATTAGGAAACTTGGTTAACGCTAGAAAAACGTTTACGTTAGCCTAGCATCAAACTTTAACGCAAAAAGTCTAAATTAATGAACGTTTGTTGTATTTTTGAAATGCATGCTTTCATTAAATTAATGAGTATTTGATTAGCGCATGATTTAGCTTGAAGTTTCATGGTGTGATAAGAAAAATTCGATTTTCGAACGAAAAAACAAGATACTCTAATGTTGAGACAGTAATCCAAGAGACAACAATGCTCTCAAATAGGGGTATAATTCGGATACAATACTTGGCACAAAAATATTGTATAACAATAAGCCACTATTTATCTAAGTTATGAATGGAAGTTAACTACTTCTGATAATTTGTTAATTTTAATTAAAAAACATGCTTAACTGAATCTTTAACTATTGTAATCGTAAGCCTAAAAGTTCAGATTCAATATCAAACAATGCTGTCCCATCAAAACAACGAAAGTCATTTGGCCGAAAAATTTATTATTGAGAATAGCGATGCTATGTAATAAAAATGCTAATATTTGGTTATTATGGAGTTTAACGTATAAAAGTGCAAATTGAAAGATTTCTCGCATTCATAAATACTAATACCAAACTTTCCCACATGTGTTTAGAATACTGATATTATTGTTTAAGTATCACATGCGAGTCAGTATCTAAAAATTCAATATACACTTTTTAAATAAGAATGAACTAGCCTTAGTGAGTATTTAATTAAATAACAATAATAGATTTGAATTAACTAGACTTCCATTTTTTTAAAACGTTTCGGACTTACAATTGTAAAATGATAAAAACCACATGTAACATTATCTTCGATAACTGGTTTATCACCTAAATCAAATTTTCTTAAGTAAATTTGACCTACTTTGAAACTCGTCCTAAAATTTAAGTTTTGAATTGGCCGAAATCGCTTTCGCTCAAGTGAATATAGTTGTTCCAGCAGATAATCCAAACAACGTAATTTCGAATTATCGATCAGATTTCATAAAGAGCTTAGAGCTTAAATTAATGTAATAATTCATAGTAAGTCTTATGAATGAGAGATTATGGATCTACTTTAATACGATCAATCATTGAAATTCTGATAAAGTTCAGTCATTTTTGAAACAGTTCATGTCTATCAGTTTTGTGAAGTATGCACTTCAAAAAATTGTACTTTCATTTTATTAACCACTTAACTGCTTTAAAAGAAAAAGTTTATTAGTAATAAGTTATTACTTTGAGTTCACTTTATTTTTTTATTATTATTTTCTAATATTTATCACAATAACGGCCTAAGGGATAAAATAATATTTGTTTGAATGCCTTGATCTCTTAGATTTGACCTTAAGTTCATAATTTATTATTTTAGTGTTTATGCTAAAGTTTAATAGTTTCAGTTCAGCCTACGATCAATGGGTTTATATTGGTTTCTATCAAGTGACTCAACACATTCTTTGAAGGCTTTCACATAATATTTTTGAAGTGAATTACTTCAAGAAGACTGATAAATATAGACCATACAAAGAAGTTAATCAAAGTTCGATATGTTATTCAAAGTGTTAAATGAAAATCAAGCTCAGTTTGAATTTAAACTATGATAATATCATGAGAAATCAAGTTTGAAGGTGGTCGGAATAAAAATTTTTCATTTTCAACAATGCTGTACAGTTAATGAAAAACACTGGCGAAGCCATAAGGACTGAGGTGTACAGGCGCTCCAATTTAAATTTGACAATTAAATCTGCCAATTTGAAATTAAAAGTTGTTCATTTTCAAACATGAAATTTTGTTAATTCGATGTAATTGCAATAAAATGAAGTAAAAACATATTACATAATAGGTTTTAATCGGAAAAGTATATATTTTATGAAAAACAATGTAGTCTGTGCACCCCATTGGAAATTTCTAACTTCGTCACTGGTGAAAAAGCATTTCTTTATTGAAGTTATCAATCAACGGAACCACTATTTCATCTGAAAGTTACTAAAGTTTTGTTGAAATTTTAGTTTTTTTTATGAACTACTCATTATCATAACATGACTTGAGTATTAAGTGAATTCTTTATTCTGTATTTCAATGATGTGGTAATTGTTTGGGTCATAATTGAAGTTATCAAAAAGTTTTATATTGAAGAGCATAAAAGACTCAAGAAGTGAGTGATTGTTTGCTTAACAGATACGACATAATTTTTCAACTGAAGGAATTTGATGCGAAAATACTTGGAGTTTGCATTAGTTGAAATAAAGTAAAGATAGAAATAGTCAAACGTTGTATAGTTTGAATACTGGAGGCCATAAAAGTCGACAAATAAGCACAAAGAAGTATTAAGCGATTTATGTGATAAATAAATAATAAAACACCAAATTTTTTTCATCAAAGGAAAAGCCATACACTCATACTATAAAAAAATAAAAATAAAAGTAATCATTTTTCCTGTAATAATCTTTTCTCATATTTTTTTATTTTAGTCAAGATAAAAGCCTTGAGTAAGACGTTAGAAAATGCCACAAAAAGATAACTGCAACATGTCTAGTAGAAAGTAAGTTCATTGTATCTTCTCCAATCATTTAACAATACATTTGTAAGACTTTTAGCTAAGTTCTCGTTTAACCATTGGTAAGATTTATTATGTTTCTGGAATTAATTATTTGACGTTACCTTCCTTTAGACTATGAAAAAGTTGCCCCTAATTTATGTTCAAATAGTGGATAAAACTTTCAACTTTGAAAGATCTATCAATCAATCAGATTATAAGAAAAGATTTATTATACCATTTCAAATTTTGCACATATTCTCTTCTATTGTTTGTAATGAATTTTAATTAAGAAAATCAATTAAATTTCAATCTGGAGAAGCATTGTTTATACAAGATTCCTAGTTCAAAATTAATTAAATTGCATAAAAGAGTGAGTATTGTTAGACAAAATTCAAACTTATTTCTTAAAACCATTGCAAGTAATGAGAGCATGACTGATGCTTTTGTTTAGAAACCTATGAACAACAATTCAAATTAATTTCATCTCTCATCCTTTGCAAAAAAAACTTCGTCAAAGTCTAGAATCAAGAGAAATAGTTTCCAGTTTATTAAGAATATATTGCGTTTCACTCCTAAAGAATTGAAAAATTGTTCCTTGCTTTTGTTGAATATAGAATTGAATATGAATTGAAGCTTTCGCAATCATTTTTTAATTTTAGAAACTAAATTTAAAATAAGAAGCTTTCGTTTCTGATTACATCAATAGCGAGATAGTGTTTGTTGTGTTATTTGACAGAATTAAGCAAATATCAGAATAATATTTGTATTTTACTAACTAAACTTGCATTACTTAAGCATAACTTAATTGACTATTTTACATTCTAATGATTACAAAAGAATAGTTTCAGTCATTGATTCGTATAATCCGAGTCTTCTATAAATATTTTCTCAAACAAATCCCTTCATAAATCACTTTTAATCCTTCTGTTATTCCAACTGAATTGCAGTGGAATTCGTTTGTTTTGGTCAACTTACTTGTAAATCGATATCAATCTAAGTACAACTCGTCCACTATTTTTTCGGAAAAGTAAAATTCTAAATTCCGTTTATCTAAGAATAATTTGAAATTAGTTCAATTTTAGTGAACAATAACAGTTTAATTTAAAGTGTACACTTAAAACTTGATAGTTGTTGATAGCAACCAGAAGCAATCCATTAAGATGGCATACTGAGTAGGATATATTGTAGATATTTACACACTTATATAGTATTTGATATAGCAATCAAAGAAAATCGCAAATTGAATTCGGCAACAAACCGATGCGACCTTCAGGTAGGTTGATACAGCAATGATCTTTACTTGTTGCTATCAACGATTAGTAAGTTCTTGAGGGTAACACCGATCACTACGGAATATATAGATAGAAAAGATTCATAAATCTATATCTTCGATGATTATATTTGTTGAGATGATATAAACCATTAATTTTTTGCGATGTCTCAGCATGTCAATTAGTTTGTAAGTTTGACAAATAGATTCTCTATCAGACGTTTGGTTTTCTTTAATTGAATCGCTAGCAAATTAGAGTCTCATTACAGTATGCATTTCCAATAAAAATAATACATTTAGAGCAATATCTCGATATAGCAAAGTTCGTTATGAGAATCAATTTCTATTATCCCCACGAACCATATTGACTTGATTCTAAGAAAGTGTCGATATAACTGACTTCGTTACAAGAGGTACCCGCTATAGCGAAGCTAAGATCAACCTAAATTATTGGAGAAAGATCAAGATTGTTCATAAATCACAATTAGGTAGAACCCTGTTTCATTCATTCTCATATATTGCATTTTTTCAATATTGACCTCATTTGTAAGTCAGTTTAAAATTGTGTAACCTCAACTATCAATAACGTTGACACTGAACAAACTCGATATACGAGAGTGTGCCAAATTAAGTTCTATTTAATTGTGATTTATGCGCGATATCTGTCTTTTTCAAATAATTAATGCTCATTTAGATTCGTGTTTGTAACGAAGTAGTCCCGACACTAGATTTATGCACCTCATTATAACGAAGTTGGCGCTAACACTAACAAAAGTAAATTTGTGGGCAAATATTCAGTGCAACACTATTTAGATTTAAATGCAATTATGAAAAATTGCAAATGATAGATTAAAATTACAGGTTGTAATTGACATGCCTAGAAAAATATAGAGTTTGATACAGTATTATCCATTTAATAACATTCATTTCCAAAAATTATATTTAATGATAAGTCTCGATATAACTGAGTCTCGTTACAACAAAGCAAATTCTCCGGTTTCTTCAACTCAGTTATACCGAGTTTTTACTGTATTTCAGAAAATTTTTAAGATTTACATAAAGCTAAGATACGATATTCTTCAACTGCTATTCAAATATTAATGTTTAGCCAATGAAAATTAATAAGTTTTGCTTTTTCGAAACTACATGAAATTTGAGATCATTGTTGGTGACAGTTCAATTAAATTATAATCTTCAGTGAGTATATCATAAAGACTTAATACTCTTGATTTTGATTAATGACTGTCAAATAGTATTTTAATAAAATTTAATAAACTTACTCAAAGTTTGCTGTGATTAGGTCTATATAATGAAAGTTCAATAGGTTGGACCAATAAAATATTCAATTCAAAAGTATACAATAGAGTACTTGCTGTCGAATTTGTATGAATTATCTTTAAAAGTAAAAAAATATGTTATTTCTATTTACTATTGATTTGTTTGTTATGTACGATTAATACATATAGTAACTGATAAAACAGAGCCTCATATAATTCTAGGCATGTATTCATGTTTCTCTCAATAAGACAACAAACAGATACAAAAATTAATTATTTCTTATATATCGTATGATTTATAGCAAATATTTGCGTTTCATCAGATCTGGTCTTTCGTGAAATGTTGCGGACACGATATGAGACAACGCAAAAATCGATTTCTTTGTTCATGATTTCGGTTGAGATGAGCTTTTAGACACCATTTATTATCACTAAACCTCTTGTCGTTGGTTAAGAAGTTGATAACTTATCACAATTATTGGAGAATTATGTTTTCCAAAAAATATTTTAGCTAAACTAAAATAATTTCAAAAGAAATAAGAACTGATTTCAAAGTTTTGAGAGTAGTTTTTGCCTGTTAAACCAAATCTTCAGCTATAGATAGGGTTGATAATATTTGAGAAATTTTCAATATGCTTTAAAATGCTTTAAAATTGTCTTAAAGATTTTAATGGTATTCAATTTTTTGAATCTTCATAGCATAAGTTGCATTTTGTTTCGAGTAAAGAGCCGAAAATTTATTTTTGACTTTTTTTTAAGTTGAAAAAGTGTGTAAATGCTCTTTTATCGAAAATTTGAACAGAAATAATTCAAATTAGTGTCTGGTTAGAGGGTCCAAAGAGATCAGTTTATAAAATAATTTAATAAGCATCTTTTTGTAGAATCTGAGAAGTTTATACTAATTTTTAAAAAAATTAACATAATTTTTATTAATTTATGTTCAATATGTGTGTGGGACGATATAAAACAGTTTTAAAGCATTTTTTAAAACAATGTTTTATAACAACCCTAGCTATAGGTAAGATTTCTATCTTCAGGTACAATCTAGCCCATTTATAGTGAACGCTTTTGGCTATACTGGCCAGGTCACTATATTCACCAGGAAGACTACATTATTTGTACTTCACTGAATTCGGGGCAGACTGCATGCGAAATTTGTTTTAAAGACATTTCTAATAATTTTGAACAGCCTAAAATTGATTTTTAATCTAAAGGGAATATTAAAACTTGAGAGTGTTCAGCACTAGATCTTGAAAAATGTCCAAAGTTCGTTGAGTTGTGACTAAGTTTATTTTAATAACGTCAGAATTATGTTACGAGTCATTGGAGGTATGATTTGAATGTAAGAAAAGATAGCCAGCAAATTATACGCAATAGTTGTGTTGAATATAATTTCCTCAGAATAAATCAAATTCGGTTCAAAAATTTATATTAAAAATTTGATTTATCCTCTTCTGAATTATCGAAGCCTTCCATCAATTTCATGCATTGATGACTTGTTTCCTTCCGTCAACTTTTCTGCTCTTCAACAATACAAATGAATGACTAGGAATCGGAAAACTTTATTGATTTCGTTAAAAGTTTTGAACTTTTATTATTGAATTTATTCCAATAAAGTTTTCTCACAGGGTTTGCACAACTATTTTATATAATCATATTTTATTATAGAATATTATTCTGAAGAGACTTTTTGGATGTAAACAAAATTTCGGAAAATATTGTTTATCTAAAGCAAGCTGTATTCAAATTCCATAAATTAATTATAAACTTTAAAACAATTTTCTACGATTCTGCTTATGCTTCAACTTATGATTTTCAGAAATCTGATTCTATTTATGCCTTTTCAGGTTTTCATCTGACAAAAAACTTTTCAAACTTTAATCGAAAAACCATCGTCTTGAAAAATTTGATTTAAAGTGAAGATTCTAAGTAAATATCCTTATCTAAACTTTGAAATTATTTCAAAATCCAAAACTACAAAACCATAATGTAGTGGAGACTATCTCATGGTAAGAATTATTGGAGGATCGCATCATCAACGGGATTATGGAAGAAGTCCAAACAGATGGACACAAAGCTTCGATCACAATGAGATCCCACGCACTTCTCTGACAAAATACCGTGGCAAGAATATCTCCTACAAAAATATGGCTTCAATTGTGTATATATTTGTGAAGATTCATTGTTGAATTGTTACATAGTTGATTTAGTTATCACTCCCCTTATTAATCAATCTTTAGAAATCTCCACAAGGCTATTAAAATTTTGATTTGGAGAAAATGCATTGAGAGCTATTACTGCAGAGAAGATGGAATCTAATTCTGATATTATTCGAGACCATCTAAACTAACCTAACTGAATCTAATCTAACTCAATTCAATATAAGTTAAACCAAATTGACGTAAGCTACTAATATGTTTAAAATGATGTTTTATATTTGAATATGAATTATTAAAATTAGGCGGTATTCATATTAGCATTATTATTGAGGCTGTATTTTTGCGATGATATTATTTCTACGATACTTTGACACGTTACCATTCCACACATAACTCAATCTAAACGTGGTATCTCTTATATGATGCGCCGGTTGTGTGAGAATAAAAATAAATTCTGGTCTTATATATCAGAAAAAGTATAGTTTGAAAGAGAAAGACATGAATGCAAAGGACTTGTAGTGCAATTTCTTAAAGCGAAGCATCAATCAGTAAAATCTTATTATAGTATTTCACAGAAAAATGAGACTCAAATCTAAGTAAAAAGTGAGAATAGGAATTTGAAGCAAAATTGTAAATAAAAGTAATAGTCGTTTCTAGAGAAAAGTTTCTAGGAATGCAAAAAAAGAATTGAACAATTGAAATATAGATCGAAACTAAGCCTTAAAACACTTTTCTATGTGTCAGACCATCAAAACCAGCTAAAAGGCAAACATTTTGAGCTTTTCAAAGACGAGAATTGTATATGATATCTAGTTTCTATCTGTATTAATCAATTTTTATTCAAGTCATGTCAGAATTTAGAAATAAGTTCACAATTCTGTGGCGAATAAGTCTGTGAACAACTTCAGAATGAGTTATCATAGAACTTATTATTAGTTTGATATGAATGGCTCCCACATCACAAGTGTCTTAAACTTAATGATTTGATGGTTTAAAAGCATTATTGGCAATAGAGGAACATAGGAGAGTCGACAAGCTTCAGTTTTGATCGAGTGCTCTCTGGATTAAAACTCTTAATTCATTTATATAATCAATAAGACTTGCCATTAATTAACAAATTGAATCAAATTTTGTGATATTGCTTCATATTTTGAGCTGTGATGCAAACAAGTAACTATTGAAATAAATATGTTAGAAAACTTTTTTATATTCGAATTGATAGAAATTTGATGTCTTCCAAAAGCAAAAAATCGATGGCAAGTGATTCGAATCTCTAATGTTGTCATTCGTGTTGCTATCAGCGGTTTTCCTAATTAAGATCAACCGCAAAGATAAGAGTTAGCCAAAAATAAATGCTTTGTTAAGCCTTGGGTTGAGATTATATCTGAGATTCGCCTTAATATGGAACTTGCATTTTTCTTTATGAAAACTTTGGTGTTTCAAATATTTTTTATGAACGTAAATCAATGAGAGATTCTCCAAAAATTTTCGTTTTACTTAATCTAATAAGGAATTCATGAATTAATCATCAATGGATGGAGTCTTGCAATTTTTGCTTTGAGGACATGAATGGCTTTTCTAAGGCATGTTTGTTAATAAAACAGTTTTTGATTGATGTGTGTTTTACTGAATAGCTCCACCCAACTCTCAACGAAGTTCCAATTCAATTGCGTTAACAAATATAATCTTATTTCACAGCTTAGTCATTAGACTTTTTCTTCAACTTCTTGATTAAAAAAAGATTGTTTCAATTGTTTAAATATAATTGCGTTTCTCAATCATTGAATCTCATTTGATCGACTAACTGTTTGGCCTAAAGCTGTGAATTTCCTGCTCGTTATAGATCAATTTTAATTGAAAAACTTTAATTAAATTTGAACTTTCAGTTTTTTGATTAAACCTTGCAATTTTTCTATTTAGATGTTTTATATCTTTACAAATTTAGCCTAGATAATTTATAAACTCTAAATTTTTTCTAGAATTATATTTTATTGATAAGAGACAAAAACAGATCTTATTATTGTGTAGAATTTTCAAAAGTTAATGAAACTATAGGTTTCAGATATTATTTCCATCTGTTTGGATGTGCCTTTAAAGAATCTTAAGAATTAGCTTTTAGACCAATCTTGAGGCTGAAAATATCTATAGTAAGCCTCGTCACTTTTTATATTTATTGATATTATACACGTTTATTGAAATATTAATATGGTATGCTTAAAGATTTTCACTCTTTTCATCGACATTTTTTCCTTATATTCTTATTCTAGAATTTTATTACATAACTGTTTCATACGTGCGAAATATCATGCTATCAACTTTTATAAGGTTTTGTAATATCCAAATGATAAATAATCACAGTTGAGAAAAAGAGTTCGCAATATAGGAAGAATCAAATGTTTCGTTGAAGCAAACTTTAAAAGTTTGATCAATATTTGTAATATTTGAAAAGTCTTAGGTCAGACCAGACTGCTATCTGAATGAACGGTCAGTTTATACAGATTGACGGCTAGGCAACCTTGAGATGAAAGTGAAATAAACTTGAATTGAATTTAATGATTGAAACAAGTGTAGACAAAAAGTGAATTGAGAGTGAAAGGAGGAGAGAATGAAAAGGAGAACTGGGATAGTATTTGTAGACCAATGTAACAATCGATAGACGTAATTACGCGCTCCATTTCTCATGCATTCCTATTATGATCATTTTTTTTATTCGATGCACGCTTTTATTGAAGATTTGATTATGTTTATACGCATTACATTTTAGTATTGTTTGCAAAGATCACATCCTTGGCTAGTTGTGGTATCGGTAGTTAGGGATAGAAAATTGCAATCGATACCTTATAAACTGATCGATCCTTTTGATTAATCTGTTTCAGTTTAACGCATTAAAACTAACAGCTATTACGACATCATTCGTTATTTATAACAATGAGCTATTGATCACCATTTGAGTCGTTAAAGATCGCCAAAAATCTGAGTGTTTTCGCTAAAACAGCTTTATATTAAACCTATTAAGTATTTGTTAGATGGATTGTTTCCTTAGTTTTACTTCTTTAACGTATTGCGCTGCGATAATGGTTGTAAAAATAGGGCAAAATTTTGATTACCTTCAATTTTGAGATTTTTATTTCTTAATTTCAGGTTCACTGGAGTGGTATTTCTATCCGTTTGTCTAAACTGTTGCTTTTATTACGACTTGTTTTGAACAACTTATATGTATGAAGAGATAACTGCAATAAATATCTTATTTTTACGATTGAAAAATGATCTCAAGAATATGTTAGCTTTTATCTTATAAACTAGAAATGAAGCTACGAAAATATGATTATTTAAAGCACTTCTTCTGATATCTAAACATAAATATTCTCAGAAAATCGAAACAGAATGTACACTTGAGAACTTAATAACCCTCGATAGTGATAAGAAGAGACTGTTTCTAAGTTAACCTGCCTGTGATGCGCATCAATTTTTTGAAAAATTTCATTCTAACTTTCTCTGATTACGACGATCAATATTATATAAGTTTCTTAATTTTCTATATGTTATGGTCTGATAGAAAGCATGCCATCACAACACATCACTTCTGGTTGCTGTCAAGGATTAAATTTTTGAGTGTATACTGTAAGTAAGCTTTGAGAGTGTTTTGAAATAAGTACATTCTCGTACGAAACATAACTTAATGCCCCATAGAAACCAATTCAAACCATAAGCAAGAATAATCTTTAGTAATTTGATTTGAACTTCATGCTAAAAACGTTGCAAAACTAACGCATATTCTGACTTAAGTTTGAAAATAAATCAAATTCTGATTAACTGTGGTGTTATTCCTAACATTTGCAAACTCACCAATTTAATTTATATCAGAATTTTCTGCGTGACACGGAATATTCAGTTTATAACTCAATAAATCATATATCGCATGACAAAAATAAGTTCATAGATATGACACAATTGTTCTCATCCATTGCTTTGTTTTGAACTAATTTCTTACTTTTGTGATGACATATATTGATATGTGATATGGGATCATCTTTATTATAAGATGTACACTATTTTTGATCCTATACGAGTAAATTCGGAGAAATCAATTGAAAAGATAGCCTTTTTATTGATAACACGCATGTCACCTTTAATCATTTTTAGTCTCAATTCTTAGATTCTCTGACAAAACATTTGCATTTGGCAAATATTCTCAGCAAATAAATCCAAGCAATAAGGAATTGGATTTAAAAATATTTCTTCAAAAAGATAACTAAATTTGGAACTTCTCTTAGTACTAATGTAAGATTGTATCGAAAAAAAGAAATCATTATTTTATGCCTCGAAGAAGTAAAAAATTTTCGCAAATTGACAAAATGAAACGAATTTGGCATTAAGGTATAGAGGAAAAGGTAGTTTACTGTCTCATGTAATATTAAAAGTATGCTATATCTAAACCAGTAACTTATCATTTAATGCATATCAAGTGGTAGTGAGAGCGAACCATACTATTCATGTCATACATGTGAGAGTAGAGTACAATCAAAATCGATTCTTTTCATGATTTTTCTGTTAAGAGAAAAGCTTTGAGTATTGTAATAGAGAAAAAGTGATGCTATAGGACAGTGACCAGAAAAATGCCCAAATTATCGATTTTGTCTGCTATCCATTAACACCAAATGAGATCTATTATAAAACACGGAATGATACCATTAAATAATGCAAAAACCTTTTAGTATTAGATACTATTGTTTTGATAGGTTATATCTTTGCTCCTGGAAAATGATGAGCAAGATAGACATGAAGCTAAGGTGAAAAAAGTAAAAGTGCTTTTGATGCGTAAAATGTTTTTGTTAAAAATGATTTGATATGGAAAGTGAAAAATTAGTGACTAACACGCGAATGGTGAATATGCAATTGGATTGTAACTTATTTGATGCATTTGTTTTCTATTTTATATTATTGTGCTTTACGTGATGAGAGATATTCTGTGCAATAGCTAAATCTATAGAGTTCTGTTTGAATGATTGCAATTATCGTTGTAAATCTAATTGAGCGTTAATATAATATCTATGCTTCTGTTTCTCAATTAAGCTCTGCTTAAATAGTTCCCAAGCTAGCTATTATTAATTAAAACTAGTTTCCAATCATTTTTGGTTCGTTTATTATTTAGTTCCTGGAATCAAGTTGAATCAAATTCAAGTTTTATTAATCTTTACTACTATTCGTTCCAAACAATATTTACTTCAGTTTTCAATCCTATATGCAGTCTGACCTGTCTAACTTTGAAATGCACTTAAGTGCTTTTTAAAATACAATATAAAAGTTCCATAGACAAAGGTGGCTTAATTGTAATTGAGTTTTAAAAATCACTTAATTACATGTTCAAGTCAGTTAGGTTTTACTGTATCTTAAATGATGTTTCTAAAAGTCTTAATTCCTTAGAGAAGCATTTATTAAAAGAAAATTTTGAGACTCAGCTATTTATACACTATTGAAGGCGATTATATAAAAACCATTTCAATGTTAAGTCAACTTAAAATTTGATTGTCGAATGAGAGTTAAAAACTTTCAGCTATTATACAGCGCTTAAGTTGAAGTGTTTGAACTCTAAAAATAAAGCAAAACAAAAGAATTAACTGCATGGAGAAAAACATAGTTCGAAGTGAAGTTTACTTTTTGAAAAATTGGACAAAAGTTGTAACGGTTTGACTCAAGCTTCAATTAATGAAATGTTGGCCAAATTGTATGTTAGTCTATCTGTGAAAAGTATTGTTCAGAAGTTTTGACACAATAATTCACTCCTAAAAAGTTGACTCTTAAAACTGGAACATAATTCAGTTGAAAGCTTTTTCTGATTTCAAAGCTTTTAACTCATACATTAGGCTTCGAACTTTATTTTGACATATTATTCTGTTTAGATATTAGATAGGATTCTGTTATTTAGTGTCATTTTGCAAGATGCGACCTCTTATGTGGATCTAAGAGTCAATAAGTTACAATCTAAACAAAAGACATGATCCTTTTTATGTTATCCAAGTTCTCTGTCATATATTTCTCTGGTTAAAAAAGGACTTGACTTCATATGAAAATGTCAAGAGGTTTTATGTTCAATATAACAGTCAACTTCATCAAAAAAGTCCTGTTAGAATAGACAAGCTTCTAAAATATAGATGTTCAACTTTACTTCATTTCATCCTACAAGTTTCCAAAATTCTTTTCTCTATCCATTTCAATACTTGTGTTGTTTCATTCATATATCTTAGTATCGATCAAATTGCATGAAAATATGCAAATTCAATAAATCGTGGATTTATTTAATCTATTCTTAGACCACAAGGATTTTTTGTTATCATGAAAAGACATCGAGCAAAACAAATTGAAATTTACTATTGTTGACGTATAAATGAATGATAAAGAAAATCCAATAATAGGAATCGATTAATGATAGAAAATTTTATTTTCGAGCTCTCATTATTAGCTCGTGAGAGAAAAATCGATTTATTCTTTCAAATCTAGCAGCAAAATACATGTAATATTTCAAAACCTATCTGTGGAATATTCTCAATACTGTACTCAACTTTTTCTAAATATCGATTCATGTTTAACAAACTCTTCGAATACTGACAATTCAATTACGAATAATAACATATTTGTGTATTGATTCAAAAGAGACCTGAAAGTGTGATACAAGTCGAAAGTAAGAATATTCTTGGTCACATTGAATTTTAATTTTGATTAGTACATTTATGTAGCAAATCGATAAATACTGTGATATAAGTGATTCTGAATGCTTGAAAAACAAACAAAATTTGATGCTAAGAATAACATAATTTTCTATTTAATTAGTTTGAAACGCAGAACGATCTAAAAATAGAAATTCTTATTCAAATACGTTTAAAGTATTATTAAAGTTCTCTGAATCGCACGTATAAACTATTGAAACCATGAGAACAAACAAAAACATTTAAATGACATTTGAGATAAAGTGATCGATATTATGAGATTCATTAACAAAGAGAAAATGAATATTATATATGTTTTTGTAGAATTTGTGTTTGACAAAAGCCTCTTACAAGCGGTCTGTCATATCTGAATGGACTCGTTGTGCAAACGCTAATAAATTATATTTCAATACAAAGAAAGATCTGTAATCTGGCGTTTAATCAAAGTGCATAAATTCAGTCAACGGACAAATAGTGTATTATTTTAACTGAACATAATATAAATATGTTTATCAAGTAATTTATGGCCTCGTCAAATATGTTTTGCAAACTTAGTGCCCGAATCTATACGCTAAATGTTGATAAAACTAATGAATTTTATTATTAAAAAGTAATACGTGATATTTTTCATGCATAAGATTAATAATTCAACTGTCTCATAGATAAGGTTATTAATGAAGTTTAAATTTGTTTCAATTACTCTTGTTGTGAAATTTATTGACAAAACCGAGTCAATCATACCTTGTAAAATAGAAATTTTTTCTAGTATTCAACTAACTTTTTGATAAGTGCTATGCCATTCACACTATTTATATCTTATTCATCTTAAATAATAACACAAATAAATATTGAGATGTGTTTGAACTTAGTTTTCAATAGTATTTCTGAGTCAACAGTATCTCCATATTAACAGAAGAATAAGGACTGAATAACTATTTTTCAATAGAAAAAGTATTTCTATAATGACTAGAAAACTAGAGACAAGAAATGGCTTGTATCAACACACTTAATGGATTGATCAATGTTTATAAGTTATAAGTATCTGATTCATCTAAAATAAGTAGAATTTGGTTATTTCGAAGAATAAATAAGAAAAATAGATTGCGTGACAAATGTTTCAATTATTACTAAGTTTGAAAATTATGTATAGATCATAAAAATTAGCCATCAAGGGTTTTATTATACTTTGTAACGCTATCACAATTTTTCGGACTGCTAGAAGTCCCTGTTCGCAAACTTTGATTCGAAGACCTCATTGAGTAAACTATGATTTCTTTTATTTGCATAAGTATTGAGATGAATTTCTTGAGTGTGATTACTGTTGACCCAAAAGGTTTCAATTACAGTAGAGTACTAGCATTTTATGGACCACTGAATTACGAATGTTAAACAAAGGTTAGCATTATGTAGGCATAGAATGCGATACAATCTAACAAATTAAGATATCAAAGCTTATAAAATATGTTTTCATCAGTTAATTAAAGCTAATTATGTAATAATTTGCATCTATTTTTGATTATTAATATAATTGATGTGAAACAGTGTGAACACTAACGCTTGAAATTGAAATTCCTACTTTGTGTGATAAAAAACCATTAATTTTAATGAACTAAATCTTTAACTTAAAAAATTGAAAAAACATTCCAAGAATATAGTGGGAATGAGTCACAAAAAGTGTTTTAAAGTTTTTAAAGTTTTTAAAGTTTTATACTTAGATAATTAGATATTTAAAGAATTATTTAAATTATTTGTATGTATACATAAGACTTATTTTAATTAGGTTTAAGTATTGAGGCATTTATTGTTGCCTTATAGTTAAGGTGACATGAATTTTAAAAATGCTAATACAAAATAAAAGCAGAGAAAAATATACATAAAACCAATTGCTGCCTTTTAGTAGAGCTCAGCATCCATTAATAGTAACCGCACTCATAAAACAAACTTTATTTCCAAGAACTGTTATTTTATTGTTAGATTTATGCTCTCACAAAATTAACATTTTTATCTATTTCGATCATTTTTATGCATTCAATCAGTTTATCTTTTCTGGGAATCAAAGCGAGCGTTTCAAAGACTTTTAACCAAATGTTTATTAAGTATCTAGAATAATGGTCCATTCATTTTGGAAAAATATGTATCATCTAGGAAATATAAGTCAATCGGAATGAAGATTTACTGAGAATTGAACGAAAATCAATGAGTATTTTCGTCAAGGTATGAGAAAAGCTACATATGATAAAGCAAACGGTGTCCACGTTTCACTAATATCAATAACAGAAGTAAGACTAATACAAAGTTTTGATGGAGTCAACAATTTCTGGCTTTATCTATGATATACAAATGTTTATCAATCAAATGCTATTTCAGTAAATTTTAAATCAATACTTTGTATGAACAATTTCAAAGTTTAAACCACAAATTTCACGAATAACTTATCGATTAAATCGATGTTTTAAATCGATTCAATGCAATATTGATCCACAGCCTAGAACCTGAATATGAAAACTTATAAAGTATAAAACTTAGGACCATTCATTGTTAAAGGTCTGAAGCAAAGCAGCCATTACAGTAATCCTAGAATTGAAAGAAAGAAAAAAAATTCTGATCTCTATCCTTCAGGACAATCTATAAAATATATGCATAGAAAAGGAGAGACCTTATTTGAAGTTACAAGCACTAATACAAAAAAGAGGTAAGGTTTTTATTTAACAGATAGAAACACTATTAAATGAGAAGTAGGAAGTTTAATTTTGAGTCAATTTTACTGAATTAATAGTGAATGAAAAGTCAACTAAGTAGATATGCTTAGCTAAATGCTTCACATTTTGAAACAGAGCCAACATTTGAATGGATAAATTGAGAGCTTGAGTGGAGCAGAGAGTGGAAACAGATAGAAGAATACAATGTTAAAGAAGAGAATCGCTGTTATTAGCAGAACAAGACTGTCGTGTAGCTACAGTAGCGTTTCTTTAGAGATTCACTTATGAGATAGAGCTATCAAAAATTAGTTAGCAGAAAGCTCATTTCAATCAGAACTAATTACTAAAGCAAACATTTAATTAATGTTAAAAGCAATGAAAAATCAGTCTAACTATTTAAAGACATGACAGAAATAATAAATAGTTATGAATGAGTGGAACGAATATTCATATGGAATAGAGAGTAGAGAGAATTGACTGCAACTGGAACAAAGCTAACATGCGCTCTAAGCTAGTCATCCACAGAGCATGTTTCTCGTGGACAGATGGAAACAAGAAGGGAAGAAGAAGAAGTGCTCAGCTTTTTCTTATGCTCTCACTTGAGCCACTCGTTCTTTGGATTTGTTGTGCAGTAGACGTTCATAACTAGAAAATGAGGAGACAATTGAGTTAAAAACAAGAGAATAATACATCCATAACTAAGTACATAAGTGAATGAATGAACATTTTCTCGAACTGTTATTAATTATGTGAAACTAAATATTTATTACTATGCCAAAAATATTGTTATTCTGACTGTAATATTATTCGACGCCTGGCTTCGCGATTCTGTTCAGTATATACTACACGCTTGTTATTAGTATTTTTGAAAATATTATTTACCATTCGTCAATAGAGAGATAAGTGGTTCAAACCAAATTATGAACCAAACTATAAATTATTATTTTAAGCTGAATATTCGTGACTAAGCATTATTGAAGTGAATTATGTATTGTCAATTAATTTGTACTTGAATGTGTTCGTCAAGTATTCGTAGCCAATACTATGATGCTGGTCGTGCTGTGATCAATGGTATGATAGCATTGCGAATAGCAAAACTACTTAAATAAGAGAGAAAATAGTTTTTAAGATATGTCTAGCTTTAAACATAATACTCTATTATTTTAAAGTATAATCAACGTTAATATAACTAGAAAACTAATTTTCTTAGTAAAATAATAAAACTTGTTATCTTAAAAAAATGTCACATAAAAATGATGCCAACTTTGAGAACAATACAAATTTATTGTTATAGTTATAGTTATAGTTATGCTCAGTCGAAAACAAGCTAATAGT
Organism: Archegozetes longisetosus; assembly: GCA_018873245.2. Taxonomy (NCBI): domain Eukaryota; kingdom Metazoa; phylum Arthropoda; class Arachnida; order Sarcoptiformes; family Trhypochthoniidae; genus Archegozetes; species Archegozetes longisetosus. The sequence continues at coordinate 4,158,392 of JAEMBT020000007.1, forward strand.
GAGTGTTAAGAGAAATTTAGTTCTTCTGTCAAATGAAAGTTTAAAGTGATTGCGATGTTTGGTGTTGTGAACAGATAGTGTCAATTGTATGAACAATAAATCGATTGTAAATATTGACATTTGGGCTCATATTTACATCGTTTTCTCTCTTTATTTTTATTATTATTGTGAGTAAGTTTTGCAACTTTTCTTTACCTAAATAACACTAATTTTGGCGCTCAAAATGTTTAATAAAAAAGATTTGCCATCGAGATATCAGCCAATTGCCGTTTAGAGAAACTTTAATTAATTAATTATTGAAGAGCGATGAGGAGTACAGTATTCAATATTCAAGACTTTAGTGCATATTATATTAGTTTACATATAAAATCAGTTCAAATAAGCAGAGTATAAGACATAGAAAATCAATGGCTGAAGACCGAGAAGATCTACAATGCTCTTCATCAGCATCTGCTGCAAATGAAGGCTCTCCATCGACTTCGACTAACGGTAATCGTTCACAAGTAGGTGCCCGAAAGGGCATAGCTAGAGCTCGAAAGGGGGCCCTCAAGAAGAAGAATGTGTTCACAGTTCAAGACCACAAATTCCTGCCGCGATTCTTCAAACAGCCGACATTCTGTTCTCATTGCAAAGACTTTATTTGGGGATTCGGCAAACAAGGCTTCCAATGCCAGGTAAGAGGCTTGTTCTGATTCAATTACCCTTTTTGTGTCTGATTTGAAGCTGTTTTACTGCACATTCGGTTTATGTTTCTAAAAATAAAGCCCGAAATGTTTTTTAAGTATTCACTTATTGCTAATCACTCGTAATATGATCTGCCGTTTAGCTGACAATAATTGGAGCAATACTTGAAACAAAATGATTCGGTTTACGATAACGATAGAATCAGTATTTTGGTTAACTTTTATCGCGCAGAAAGTCAAAGGATATAATCCCTTAACTTTTTATTTGACTTGTTATATATTTGGAGCCAGGAGTACGTGAAGGTTTTCCATAAAATCTTAGATTTTTCCTCAATTATTGATGAGCTGCTATCGCACAGAGTGTGTTGGCATTTTCCTATATTTTCTATATTTTTGAATATGAGGCTTTTATTTATTTATTTATTCTTTCTATGAAATAAAGTTTATTACCAGTGCTTTGCATAAATCAAAATTTTGCGTAAATCCCCTCATGTTTGGAAGTCATGGATTGGGTCATTAACTTTCGTGACTATGCGTTTAGATTTCCAAATAATATATAAATGGCCCATAGGTTGCAACTGATCGACGATTTTCTATTATTGAGAAGGTATTATATGTTTATTTGCTGGAGAATCCTTTTCTGTAGTCAATTTAGTATTTGTTACGCCTAAAAATAAGAGTTGACTTCAAATTTATTGAAGCGTAAAGCAAATTATCATTTCTGGATACAAGTCTGAAAGTAAATTGTGAATCGTTCCAATTCACACTCCATTCAGTGGCAATTCTTTCTAGTCTTTATAAATTATTTATCGAACATTGAATTTTCACTCATAGAAAAGCGAGCAGTTTGTTCATGTCTTTTCCTATCCGTTTCCAAAATTTGTCGATAAATTTGATGGACTAAAAGACTTTCAAATAAAGAAAAGTTTTGTTATGAGGTTTTATAAATTGCTAAATAACCGATCGAATAATGAAAAGATCTATAGATGTCTGGATTTGAACATTTTGATTGTTGTGTTTTAGTCAAATGAGTCTAAATGATATGTTCCGCAAAATAAATTTCAATTAGACTTTTCTATTGAAAATCGACATCAATTTATGAAAGTCATTTAAGAAGCAAAAACATCTGTTGCAAAAGCTTTTGAATTAGTTATTATTAGTGCAAACACAACACATGAAAACATCAAATACAGATCAAAATATTATTCACTGAGAAAAATGTTTTATAAATCAAGGTAAAAGTTTGAATAAATTTCTCTAAAGTAGGAATTTTCAAAATGAATAAGATCATTATTTCGTTGAGCACGCTTAGAACCGAAAAGGAGATGCTCATTAATTTCATTTTCAGTATTAAAAGTCTATAAATATTTGAAATTTTTAGTATTATTGACAGTAATTTTACTAATTAGTTAACATCATCTAATTTATAGCCTATGATAATGTTTACTAAATTCCAAGGAGTTTTTCAATCAAATAATCTGTGAAACTAAGAGAGGAATTTGAAACGGAAGTATAGCAAGTGATAAATAACTGATTTTACTGAAGTTTCACAACATTAAGTTTTATTAATCGGGCATAAGTGAACTCACGCATATAATGCTAGAAAATATACTAGAAATGATTAATAAATACCAAGAGAAATAGAGAGTGTAATTAAGCACGGGACACAGGAATTAGTCAATATTTAGTTCGGAAGTCTTTGGACTTTGCTTCAGATTGAAAACCGGAATATCTTGACTGACGATTTGACACAAAATATGCAATGGGCATTAGATCAGACATTGAGAAGTCAAATGGACAGTGAAAGCTGTTTGACATGATAAATGGTATTTATAGTATAGAATATCAGCAGAATTGGTTCAGCAAACAATATAAAGATCATTTTAGGTGGAAAACAAAAGCATAGTCGGATCAAAATTTCCATCTATTCATATTGATTGAGTGATAGAATTGAAGCCAATACTGCACTTCTGGTATCCATTTGAATCAAGAATGCAGTCAAGTTTGTAGTTTTAAAATTTGTATTATATTTTATGAAACATGACATGATTGGAATTAGTTTGTATATATTAAGTTAGGTTTATCACTGTCATATTCTTGTCCAAATTTTTTTTAACCTAAACACAGCTAAACTTTATAAACAAACAATGCGTTAAAGTGATAGTCAACTTATAGGTATAATAGAACATGTCAGAAATGATTTGACTGAAATGTAAAACATGAGTATAGAAGATATCAAGAGATTTGTAAAGAAACATGACTAAGTTTCCATAAAAAGAATATGGCTCATCAGAAGTATCCACCAGTGCCAGTAAAGCATACGGTTGAAAATTTAATAATCCTTGATAGCAACGAGAAAAAGGTCTTTGTTATATTATCAACTTCTCTATGGTGCACATTAACTTCTTACCAAATTTGATTCTAGATTTGCTTTCATTACTATATTGAATATTCTATAAGCTTGTTAATATGTGAACATATTAAGGTCTGGCAAAGCATCACTTCTAGTTGCTATCAAGGATTATTAAGTTTCTGAGTGTTTATAAGACTAAAGTAATTTCATTTTCAGTATGCATCTTTTGATGACTTGACTACTCTCTAGATTTACGATAATTACTATTAGAAATTGTATTTGCCTGTTATATGAATGGATATGATTACCTTATTGCTAATAAAATAGTTTTATCTACTTAGTTTGTTGCGAAAGTCTCAGAGTTACTGTTAGACTTATCAATTTTTAAAGAGGTCTACTTTTCTCAATTAAGTTGATGAAATCCAAGAAATTTCTACTTCTAGCACAAATACAAGATTATGACATTTTTATGACGCTTCGTGCTCTAAAAGTGTAATGACAGATTTCATGAAATATTACCATTCGAGTAGAATCGTAATTAAAATGATGAATTGGTGTGGTTATAGTTTGGGCAAAAGCATAGCTACTAAATCAGAGCTACTTATGCTCACTTACATGAGAAGCTAATTCACTGAAATCACATTTGAAAGTAATCCCAATTGAATTGCTATATCGAAATCATCGATAGCTTCAATTATAATAATTTGATTAATATATAAACCTACGAGCGTTAGAACGGTATGTTATATCAAGTGTGCAGATTTTGAATTCAGCAAACAAAATAGATGCGTTATAAAAGCAAACAGGATTTTACTGAGAGTTATTCTACAAAACCGTTATAATTTTCGCTGAATTGTATTTTAGGAATGGAAAAAAACGTCTAAGAGAAAAGCCTTAAAAGTATATCAAAATGAATTGTAGAGTTTCACTGCAACTGTTAACTCAGCAAAATGGTAACAATGTGAGTCTAAAAATAAGAATTGATATAGAAGTTTATGAATAAAATTTAGGAAAATCATACTAAATTACTAGTTGAATATGTAAAGTTATATTTATTTGAAAGATGATAGCAAATGCGTTTAGATCAAACTCTAGTCAATAATGGCTCATTAGTTAAATTGAATCATTTATTTCAATTACAATAGAACTTATCTCTGAGCTGATTTATTTTAGTCATCTTTCACTATAATTGCAACTAGACTATAATATGATAGAGCTCAAAACAAAATTTTGCTTTTTATAAGTTGATTTATTGAAATAATTATTCTGTTCTTTCAAATTCTGTTGAGTAAAAGTAGTGGACAGTAATGAGCTGTTTAGACCATTTTCTTGAAGTCTTGGGAGGAATCGGTCTTTATATGTGATTCATGTAAGTCTTTTCATATTGGCGTCTTAACAAATAGAAAGTCGCTGCATTGACAAGTTTTCGGTAAACAACAAGAAATACTTTTTTGGAAATCTATACCATTCAAAAACAAGATAATTAGCGTTTAACTGAAATTTGTTGAAAAATGAGCTTTTTGATCGATATGAGCGATAAATACTTTACAGAAAAGATGAGAAGTAAAAAGGATTAGCTATTTTGTTATTCCGGAAAGCAAGCCATGAAATAAACTTACTATTCTTTTAACGAAGACTGTAACCACCAATCATCTGATACTAGTACGTGTCGTTCTTTCTTATCTTAAAAGCTTTCTTTTCATACTAGAGAGATACCAAATCAGCTAAAAAGCTCATTATATCCTCGTCCAGCCTTTCATTTGAATAGAAACCAGCTGAAACATACGCTTGATTCAAATTTTTCTTTCTAACAAAAGATCAAATTGAGATGAGCTCTGTTTTATTTCATCAGTTTTATGATCTTTTATATAATTATCATAATTAGAAAAGGCTCTAATTGGGCTTTTAGTACATAAAGTGACATCAAATAAAGTTAAGTTGGCGTGAAATCTATTTCTCAAAATCTCTACATTTATATAAAGAATAATTTATAGTGAGGAATACGTGAATGTGCGGTAAGCTTTGGTCGGCTTGACAGCTCTACCCTCGTAACTGACTTCACTTTTTAGCATTAATTTTTTGGTCAGATTCTCTCTTGAAATGTTGAATTCATAGAAATAGTTATAAATGTTATAGTGACTCAATATTAAACTGAATACCGCTTTTATAGAACATTTCGATTTAAGCATCTCAACAATTTATATATTTTTTCATCTCTTGAATCGAAAACTAAATTCCATTGAAAGAGAATTGAAAAAAGTATTCAGAATGTAGTGAAAAAGTTTGATAACTCTAGAACTAATTTAAAAACTGGGTAAACACGATATGGAAGCTAAGAATAGTTGCAGAGGATTGAATTGGTTTTTGTTATTTGCTTGCAGATAGACTAAATCAGCATAATAATGAAAATAATGAATGGCTCTCTGGACAATTTGGACCATTCAACGGTTTTAATTAACTTTTGGATCTTTCAGTTTCGTTTAGAAAAGATTGAAACAAAATGCAAAAATTAGCAGCCATTGTTCTGATTTAATGCTCTATTATTAGAGTTACGTATTGAAAGTTATGCAACTATTCTGAGGTGAATAAACTAGATATGAGAAAATTTTTCCTATCTGCCTCTCAGAAGCTACAAATAGGAGAGCTTCTCAGTTAATCGTTATAGAGATTAATAAATATAGCTGAGTTAGTGATTTCAGTCTTCAAATAGCATTATTAACAGACTAGCTAGAGCATTAAAATAAATGTTTGATCGTTATAGAGATTAAATTATAAAACAATAAAATGTATAATAAAAGGAGAAATAGGCAAAACTTTTATCTGCTATTTGTAGGCTTTACGCAAAATTAATCAAGTTCAAATAGTAATCATTTGGCTCACGAAACTGATTGAGAAAAACTTGTATTTACAATACCATCAGTAAGGGTATCGATCATTCAAACCGAAGTTAAGACCTTATTTGTTGGACAAGATTGTGCCGCATTTATTCTTTCAGACTGAAATATGAAGCTTTTGTCGGTCTCTCAAATGATCATTACTGATAGATCTGTTTGATTAGGAACTAGTACTAAAATGGATACCAGATTTGTATTAGAACAGTATTTTATTATAAGTATAATTGTATTCATCCAAAATCCAGTCAAATAGTATCAGAATCTATTCCTTTAACGATAAATAGAGTAAAAAAGTTTTAGCACTAATTTCGCTCATTCAGTGACTACATCTTTATTTATTTTCTGGTGTTTTTGCTCAAGTACTTCATTATTAAGGATGAATGAAGCACCGAATTTGTTGTCTTTTAACTTGTCAGTAGGAAACACACCTTTGCTTAGTCTATTGGATCAAAGATGATAGACTCAAAGCACACACAAAAAATATTTAGGATTACTTTCTTTTTTATCAATTCTTTCCTTAGGAGACTCTTGGCATAGTTAGAGCTTCTTTGTTATTACATCAACGAAAAAAAGCTTTTTATATTCATCAGAGTTTAGTTTTGTGTTTCTACAAATCTGATTAGCAATAGTAGTCTCGAAACTTCATTTAAGCTCTCATTTGTTGGACGATAATTTCCAAAAGTCGTTAATTTGCCTTTATCTCCGTGCAACTTATTTCCAATCCTATTGTAAACCTTATTCTGTTTCAAGTTAGAAGTTCTAAATTTTTCGCAGCCTTTAATCACTATTCAGTGAACTTGAGTTGCAATATACTAATTCTGAACTATTTTTAACCCATAAAAATCTGTTAATTAATCTCAGAAAGGCGTTTCTGCGATTTCTTAATCTCAATTTTCCGTAATTAATGTTATTGTCAAATTAGTCAATACAAAAGTTTTCTTACTTGATGAAAATAAGCCTTCTTAGTGCACTCATTCATCGAATTTTACATGAAAATCGTATCAGGTGTAAATGACTTAAAGAGCTTCAATCAATTGTTATATGCTAGCAGTGGTGAAACTAGAAAATTAAGAGTAAGGTGCTCAAGGTTTGAAATTCTGAGTAAGGGTGTCAATCATATTCAATCAAATTGAACATGTGGGATGAAATGAATAGAGTAATATCTCTGTTACTTTTGATGATATGATCAGAAATTATCGAATATAAATATACGATAAACAGCATGTCTTTCTTATTAATTTCTTACTTTTTAATGTTATCAAATCGATTAACGAAACAATAGGCTGCTATCCGACGTTCATTAGAAATTTAACAATTTCTAGTCACATAGTCAAAAATAACAGAGATATTTCATTCATTTTGTCTCAAGTATCTTTTCGATTAAAACTTGTTATTTACAATTTTAAACTTGAATTATTCAGTATATTTTCTTGATTTTGCAGCGATCATAACAAAAAAAATATCATATCGAAAAATATAGAACTTTTTGTATCGAGCTAGCGACAGATTTGAGTCGATGGTGCCTATGCACTCTCGATCCCTACAGACTTCGCCACAGTATACAGGGCATAAATACCAAGAATAAACATGATTTTTACCAAATAACTACTCGAAGAATGATTAAGAATCTGAACAATTTATTTAACAATTTTAAATGTTTTATGAAATTTTGCCTACAGGTGTGTTCATATGTGGTTCACAAGAGGTGCCACGAATTCGTTGCATTCAAATGTCCGGGAGTTGATAAAGGAGTCGATTCAGACGATGCTCGAACTAAACATCAATTCATTGTCCACACCTATACATCTCCGACATTCTGTGACCATTGCGGGTCACTTCTGTATGGACTCATACATCAGGGATACAAATGTCGGGCTTGCGATATGAACGTGCACAAGAAGTGTCAGGATTCAGTATGTCATCAGATGATTATAGTTGAAAATTTAATAATCCTTGATAGCGATAAGAAAAATTCCGTTGGGATGAGCGTCAATTTTTGCCAAATTTGATTTCTAATTCTCATCTCACTGTTTTGAATATTCTATAAGCTCTTAATATCTTCAATATTATGATCTGATAGATAGGATGCCATCACAAAGCATCGCTTCTAACTATTATGAAGGATTATTAAATTTTTGAGTTTACATTATCCAAAAGAGCAATCATTAGAGCATTATTTGATTTGAATACTCTATAGGTTCCTAATCTTTGTGGATGTGATCATACAGAGCGCAGGGGAAGAATTGAGCTTAAAGTGTACTCAAACCAGAATAAATTATTTTGCGAAATCAAACAAGCTAAGAATCTTATACCAATGGACCCCAACGGGCTAAGCGATCCCTACGTTAAATGTAAATTAATACCAGATAACGGGGAGAGTGTAAAAAGAAAGACGCGCACTATTAAAGCCAATTTAAATCCCGAGTGGGGCGAAACGCTTTCCTTTGATTTGAAGCCTGACGACAAAGATAGACGACTACTGATTGAGGTCTGGGATTGGGACAGAACTTCCAGAAATGATTTCATGGGCGCGCTCTCCTTCGGCATTTCAGAAATTCTTAAGAAAGCAGTTGACGGTTGGTTCAAGTTACTTACTCAAGAAGAAGGGGAATATTATAACGTTCCCGTGCCTGCAGCTGGCGAAGGCTTGGTCGGAACGAAGAATTCCAGGTTAAAATCAGTTACGACTGGTGCTACACGGCCTGGAAGTAAATCGCCTTCGGATATACCACTTGCGTCTGATATTCCGCATAATATGGGAAAACAAGATGTGATCAGAGCCTCAGATTTTAATTATATCATGGTTTTAGGAAAGGGTAGTTTCGGGAAGGTAATGTTAGCAGAGAGGAAGGGTACGGATGAACTATACGCGGTGAAAATACTGAAAAAAGATATCATTATACAAGACGATGATGTGGAATGTGCTATGATTGAGAAAAGAGTGCTAGCGTTGGCCGAAAAACCACCGTTTCTCGTTCAATTGCATTCCTGTTTTCAGACTATGGATAGACTCTATTTTGTTATGGAATATGTTAACGGAGGAGATCTGATGTTTCAGATACAACAATGCGGCAAATTTAAAGAGCCTATCGCTGTCTTTTATGCGGCTGAGATTGCGATCGGTCTTTTTTTTCTTCACTCAAGAGGTATAGTGTATCGTGACTTGAAATTAGATAATGTACTTCTTGATCAAGACGGACACATCAAAATTGCCGACTTTGGTATGTGTAAAGAAGGAATATTTGGTGATAAGACTACTAAGACTTTTTGCGGCACACCTGATTATATCGCGCCTGAGATTATACTCTATCAGCCCTATGGAAAATCGGTAAATATTTCATGTGAAACCAATTAAATATTCATTAATCTAAAAGTTAGTTCATATACGATTTTCCTTTTTCCTTTTATCTTATTAAATATAATTACTAGTTCGATGAATTTCTTCTAATATTGTTAATCAGAAATTTTAGGTTGCCTTAATATAAACTGTAATTCAAATTTCACATCACTTTAGTAGAGTTTAGTGTACTTAATGATTATTTAATAATACCTTACAAGTCATTCGTTCCTATTAAGAATTAAATTTGCAATTTATTTGATTTTTTCAAACTCTTAATGAAAAGAGATTCGGTTTCGAGGTTTAATTTGATGAGATAGAACTACTATATAGAGTATTAATGACATTAAGCATATAGAGAATAGAGCTCTTAATTTGGTTCGGTTCAAGCTACTTATTCGTTTACTATTCCTAAACTTTATCCAACTGAATAATATTCAAAAGCCATTCAGGTCCAAATCACGTTAGTCTAACTAACTTGAACTCAATTATCACTTCAAAAAAATTACTCTTCAACTGACGAGTTATCTGTGCGTTGAGATCTCTTCTTAGACGTTATATACATATATAAATACAATCGGTAAAGTAAATTGAGTTAAAATGTAAGAAACATATTCACAAGTATAATAACCATTAGAATTGAAGTGCATTTATCTCATTTTCTCACTTCTCAATTTAATTCAAACTAGAAAAGCAAATTCTCCCTCTGTACGCATATTTGTTGAACGACTCAATAAAATTATTTGACTACACCTTCGGGTCATATCATTGAGTTTCAAAATTTTATTCCATATAAACTCTGTTAATCAGTTATGTGACTGAAAAACTCTGTTTTATGAGCTTGAAGATAGAAATAAGCAGTTATTTTTACAAAGACTTGACTTAAAAGTTTATTTGTTTAGTAATGAAATCTATATAATGAGATCTGCAGTAAAGTTAGGTATTTCTTCAACAAATGAGTTTGATAATTGATACTCAACTATAATGATGAGGCTCTAATGCCATTAAAGTTACTTCGAATAAGTGAAGAAAAAGTTTCGCTAAGGTCTTTATTATAAGTACCGAAGGTTAGAAGTAGTTTTTAAGACTAAAATAAACCTAATGTTTAAATTATGTGATTTTTAAGGCAATTAAGCTGATTCTGTAATTGTTTGACTTGGAAGAAGACATTTGATGTGCTAACAAAAATAACATAGCAGTAAAAAGTTTTCGTTTAAACAAACCAATTCGGGTTTTTACTGTCTCAGAAATTAGAGCATTCGAGACAACCAAGCAGTGTCAATAAAGTCTTACTGTAATACCCTGATATAGTCAATCTCTTATAGAGACCCCGAGTTATGGTCAAAGCTATAGTCTGTTGCCGACGCACACAATTCACACAAAGTAACCTGTTTATAGTGAAACCTCGTTACAGTCAATGGCAATTATCGACCACCAGCGATTGACTATCTTGAGGTGTTACTGTACTTGTTTGCATCTGCACTGACTATAACTGCCGGTTTATCAGTGCTTTGAAAATGTTATCTCTCTTAGAATTTATCCTTTCTTTGCACAGCCAGAAGAAACAGTTTAGGTTACAAATAAAGTCTAATTCACACAAGCCTTAGATAGTGACAGATAATTAACAATTAATTTGTGTCAAAAACATATCTGTAAAAGAGAAATATATTTACAGAAGAAAAACTTGAAAGGAAGTAAGAACAACAGAATCCGTAGTGTTATTGATTTAACGTTAACTTAAGAGTTGTACCAAAAAAGGCTTACATGATAAACAACTTGAGATTTAATGTAAAAATTGTCAAAAAACTACTTCATTCATTACATGATCACTTATTACATTATAAGGTTAAAGTTTTAAAGTTTTTCCTAATTTTTTCATTATTAAATTTTAAACGTCAATCAAAGTCTTAGGAAATTTCCATCTAAACAATAGGTGGGTAGCAGAGAAAGAGAAAAGTTTAGTTAACCAAGTTATGAAAGAAATTCTTTCGCTTTTGTTTTGTGCCAAACTTTTACGCAAACAAGTGAAAAATTAAGGTCTAATCTAATAACAACATAGCTAACAAATTAGCACTATATCTCCTCAACAAAATCTCATATTACTGAGAGAGTGTTCTTTAGTTTGATCACAAATATAAATTGTTTTTTCAATGAGCCAAAAGTTCAATCAAACTATTTATACCAAAATACATTATAGGAAAATAAAATAACAACAAATCTAGAGCTTCAATATAAATTTGTATTTAGGTCGACTGGTGGGCGTTTGGGGTCTTACTATATGAAATGCTTGTGGGTCAGCCGCCGTTCGATGGCGAAGACGAAGAAGAACTGTTTGCATCAATCACTGATCATAACGTGAGTTATCCTAAGTCATTATCTAAAGAAGCAAAGGAGGCCTGCAAGGGATTTCTGACTAAAAACCCTCAAAAGAGACTTGGTTGTGGTGAGAGCGGAGAAGCCAACGTTCGGTCACATCCATTCTTCAGGCGAATAGATTGGGAGAAGATAGCTAATCGTGAAGTTCAGCCTCCATTCAAACCTAAAATCAAGCACAGAAAAGATGTGTCGAATTTCGATAAACAGTTCACTTCTGAAAAGACTGAATTGACCCCAACTGATAAGTTATTTATGATGAATCTGGACCAGACTGAGTTCATGGGTTTCTCGTTTCTCAACCCAGAATTTGTGCAACACGTTTGAATTTTGATTGTAAGAAATTTTCAATTCTTCTATCTTTGGGTTTCAAAGAATTTTGAAAAAAAACTTCGCTTTTAAACCTTAAAATTTGTCTGAATGGCCAATTTGAATGTGTTTTGAATTAAGTGCCAAACTGTTTGTTCAACTGGAGATCTTCCACTTTTAATGTAAGTCTAATTTTAAATACCTATACTCGACTTCTCGACTTCTAGACTTCATAGATTATAATCAAGTCTTTAAGCTTTGAGCTGTGATACAACGATAGTGAGAACGCAAGAATAAGTGAATCAATATCTATATGACATGTGAAAAAGAATATTTTGCTAGTCCTAATCATCACTTTTCCTGAATGCTTCATAGAGTCAAATATAGATAAATGAATAGAAAAGATTTTCAAATGAAATATCTGAGTTTTCCATTATTTTAAATCTGATAAATAATTCACAACAATTTTTTCTGTTCATAGTAAAAGCAATAAAATATTCATTATGAAACATCTGCTTATTTTCTGACAACTGGATTATTCTAATATATTTTCTTGAGTATTCATATGTAAATTGTAATAAAATTGGTTCAGATTCCTAAATCAAATGTAGCAAAGATCGCATGCAATCAGATTTAAGCCTTCAGTAGTGCCTTCGAGTCTTTACTTAATAATTACATCTCAATCTCACTCTAAGGTTAATGAAAGCTCAACATAAATCAAGCTTTCGTTCAATTCAATCCACTAAAATAACAACAGAAATTCAAAACACTTCACATTTAACTGAAAAAAGTTATCAAAAGTGAATTGTTGACCCAAACTTGATAAGATTAATAAAAAATAAATGAACTGGTGAAATGCACACCCTAAAGTATGATCGAAAGCTTGGAATTATTAGAGCAATAATAATTAATATAAATGGAAGATGGGACTAATTTATTTAAAATGTTCTCAATAAGACTAGCTCCAAAATCGTAGCTGAGCACAAAGTGCGAATTATTTTAACTTTGAAATATGTACGAATTCTAGTTTTCATGTTTATTCATCCGTAAGACTATGCCAAAATAATTTGTGCATCCTAAATAGAGTTATGCATTAATTTGGATATTTTTGTAAGTTTTTCAGTTTCTCTGATGTCACTCCTTTCAATTTGGAATCCTTTATCAGGCATAATGTTTTAATATTTATGTCGTTTTAGTTCATCAAAATTAAAGACTGAACAAAAATCAAATAAAAGCAATCTTTTTATGACTTAATATGAATGAGCTTTGCATAAATCAAATTTTAATGTTAGTTCCTATGACACTATGACACGAATAGTGTCAGTTTGGTGAAGCATTTAAATTAACTTTAATTATTTTGCTAAAATAGAGCTTTTCAATCAAAAATTATTGTGTAAACGTTTGGCGTCAAAATTGTTTCATGCGTTCAGGTTTTAATTGCAGAAAATTACTACAAACTAGTAATTAATTTTGTGCTCACATTTTTCAAGCATTCATTGCTTAGAATTGCATTTTATCTAAAGTTCATAATAATGTTCACTAATTTTGATCAATATTTGGTCACTTTCTGATATTGTTAATAGAGAGAAAGACAAGAAGGATAAAAGAAAAACAAAGATAAGAATAAGAAGAACAAAACAATGTAATCCAAAATTTATAGTTATGGAAAACACTTTCATATCCGCAAACTTTTCCTAATAGCAGTCGCAATAATGCATTGAGTATTTTATGCGCATTCTAGTAATAAATACAAACATAGCCATAGAAATACTCCCATAGCTATGCCGTTGTTATAAAATAGAAGTCACAGCATATAAGTAAAGTTTTGAGACACGAGAAATGGTGATTGCTATCTCTAGTACGACTCTGAAAAATAATGGTTACGATATTCTCTAGTATATATTTCATATTATCATAACTCACCCCTATTCACAGAAGATGTTTACATCAAAACAAATCTTTTTTTCTTATGTCTCCATAAGTAGTTCACCAGCAAAATAAGATTTCAATCAATTATTTACAAGTTTGCAGATGTTTCTCAACTTAATTAATAGCCAAACGAATTCGAGTTTATAAATGGATATAAAATAGGTTAAATTTAAAAATATAGTGACAAAAAATACGATCAAATAAGAAATCTTAATAGAATTTTTAAGAACTATTTATAAGATATTAAGTTTTAATTTACTTTCTCTTAGTTTTTATAGTATGAATAAAAAGTTTTTTCTCTTGGAGACAATTTCCTAGAAATAGATTATAAGAAAGAGGAAATTACTTTCGTATAACTGATAAGTAAAACAAATAGAATTGTTGTTCGTTTTGATTAAGAATATTCTCTAATAACTTATTCTCGAAAACAAAATTCGTTTACTCACCAATAAAAATCACAGAATATAGAATTTATTAGTCTCCTCAAAAAGAAGACATCAAAAGAAACCAATTAATTTGAATTAAGGTCGTAAAGAAATAAACCGAAAAAAGAGAGCGTAAATTGTTTTTGTTAAAAAATAGACCAAAGATAGGGCAGTAGCAAAGAGAATATCTGAAGATTGCAGAGAATTATCTCTGTTTTTACACTAGGATTACTTTAGGGATGGACTTAATAGGAAGCTGGCGAGGAAATTGATTTGATGAAGAGCCGTACTCACTTCAGTCTATTGTACTATTAATAGGAGTAGATTGTTTGCCACTATCATGGAGTAGTCAGCGTTTGTGATAATACATTTGTAGCTAACTCACCGATCGGAACAAGTAATTCGATATTATTAGCCATGTTCTGAACTTTCTGTCCCTATAATTAACTGCACGAGACTTGAGATCTTTATTTTTCTCCTTATTCTTTATTCATAGCATTCTCTGCTGCAATGGTTATCAAACTTTCTCGGGTTGCGGTCCACTCTTATAAGATGTGTCACGTGATTCCCATAGAACCTAATGCTAGATTCTGTGACTTCGCAGCCCACTGGTGGACCGTGAGAGGCAATCTGAAAACTTCTGCCTACTGTGCTATGTGTTAGATGCGGAAACTAATTTCTCGAATAACCAGAAAAAATTTCTGTTGAGCCCAGACTCAAAAGTAATATTAAGCGTATCCAATAAGTGTATATTCTCTACAATCTTTATTCAATTATAAACCATTCTCGTGATATAAAGTCATTACTTTTGATATACAAGGCTTTCAGGTTAGAAATCAATTTTAGCCTCTGATTTGAGATAGGATTTCATGAATATTTTTTGACCACATTTCAGTTTATGCTTATTGGTTTACAAAACATTTAGTGCTTAACCTGTATTTGAATTTACTTCTCAATCTCTACTAATTCTGCTCATATAGTAAGCGCGTTAAAACAATAGGAAATGGAGGTTCAAATTTATTGCAATAATAATTCATTGTATCTAAAATTTTGGTATTGCGTAGCGATTCGAGACTGGTATTTATCATGGAAAAACAGATGAGATTTTATTCCATTGTATCTGTTCCACACGATTTGCTTTTCTCCTAAGTTATTACCAGACCCCGGACTTTTCGGCAGGTTCAAAATTGAAAGTTGGTTCAGAATCGGAAGAAATCTTAGCCAGAAGCGGCAGTTTTCGGAAACTAAAAACTCTTCAGTTTTAGAGTATAATCATTTTCGAAGACCAAATTTTTTCGGGTGCACAGGATCTCTCGAATATAAAACCTGATCAAAATATAGGAATATTCAATTACGTTTTTAATAATTCAAATATTCTAAATAAATGTTCCATTTAAGATGATGAATAAATATGTTTAAAACTGAAATTGAGATTGCAACAACGACAAATTTTGGTTTTTCAAAATCTCTATTTATTGAATTTTCGACATAATTCAACTTAAATGTGCAGTGAGTAATCTTTTTTTAGCTAAAGTCTCTAGGATTGAAAGTTTTCCGAGACAAATCAAATTTGTCAAATCAATTAGAAATTCTAAAATCGACATTTCTGGAAATTAGGAGTTTCAACTTTGATCCACGAAATCTCCAATTTTTGAAATGCGTTTTATGGCTAATCTGTCCAATCTTTGACTTAAGAGCTAGAATAGAGAATTTCCGAATAGTCGAAGGTCTGGTTACTACAGAAATTTCTCAAACATTTTAAAATTCTGTTCAGGGAGACACTTTAGTCTTAAAAGCACTACTAAAAGTATAAATATATGACAAGAGTTGAGTACAAGTAGATTCTTGAAGATTACTTTTATTTTTTGAGTTATCTAGTTATTAGGATTTTGTCGTGATGGCTGAGCCCGTGAAATACCATTTTGAATAAAATGACAAACCATTTCTGAAACGACAATTTTCAAACTTATTCGTAATCTTCTATATCTTTTGTATAGTTATCGGTTTAAGCTATAATTTTGCTATAATTTAAAGAACTATATAGAGATAAACTTTATCTTAGAACTGGGTTAAAAATATGTGTAATACTTAGTCAATAAGAAATCAAATTTGTCTTAGAAAACGATTGAATTTCATATTAGTTTATTTCAACATATATTAGATTTTTATCTGTTCATTTGATAAAAACTAAAAATTATAAAACTATATTGATATTTCGATAGACTTTTAAAAACCAAAGTACAATATGAATTCTGAACATAAAGACTTGATTTTATGAAGCATTTCAAATAACTTGATGAACACTTTGAAGATCTAGTTGAAAAGAGTTTGAAAAAAACTGTTCTCAGTGTTTTATTCTGAAAAGTTCTTTTATGTCTTATTACAGTTTACGACTTTTGAAAAACTGAGATTTTTCTTATTTATCATCATTTTTTATCCTAAAGAAAAGCTCTACAATTGTTGATGACGTGTGTCTGGTGTGGCACTGAAAACAATTTCATCAGATTCTCCGTAATGAGACCAAAAATATGTCAAGAGTTGGCACTTTTCACTCTCACATAATTTGATAAGAAGTGATTTTTCTGGTTTTGGAGCACAGATTTTCTATTAGTTAATGAAAACTTGAAGAAGTGATAAAAGAATTTCTATCTTATTCAAATCTTAGCATATGCTAACTATATTGATAGAGATATATATAACACTTTGATATAAAATTAAAATGTAAATTAAACCGAAAACATAACGTAAACAGCAATTGTTATGCAAAACAAAGCTCACACCGAAAAAGTTTGATTGTATCGATAAATATCCATTATTTAGTCAATTTATTCAATTTGTTATAGCAATAAAATTCAACTTTTATAAAAGCCACTTTGTATAAAATTGTAATTTAGATCATTATAGGATTTAGTGAACTTTTCTGATTTAAGCTTTAGGAAAGAAATACCAAAGAAAGCTTAGGTGCTGCTATTTTACCTTCTATGAGATACGTGTGTTGATTACAAACTAAATAATGTAAAAGTTTTCAAGAATGAA
Organism: Archegozetes longisetosus; assembly: GCA_018873245.2. Lineage (NCBI taxonomy): Eukaryota > Metazoa > Arthropoda > Arachnida > Sarcoptiformes > Trhypochthoniidae > Archegozetes > Archegozetes longisetosus. Next base: position 4,175,731 of record JAEMBT020000007.1, read on the forward strand.
CGTTCTTCCAGGATTAAGTTTGAGCAAAATCAGTTTTCAAAATACTATACAGCTATAAGTTTGAATTTTATTTGCTTATTTATTTTTTTGAAGAATATTTTTTTTCAGAAAAATGATCCTAAGTTTCCTTTATCAAATTTTATGCCATAATACAATTTTTCAATAAAAATAAGTTTTCCCCATTATTGCTTGTACTGATTGAGTACTAATAGACTATATAATAGTTAGATTGAAGAATTCAAGTCTAGTTAATGATGAATTAGGCAAAAAGCTGCTAACATGACTATGTGGTTTAAGGTCTCCTTTATTAGATCTCTCCTAGCCAAAAACTAAGGTTGAATTCAATCTGCTGCACTGAATTGAAAAGTGAAATTAATTTATTTACATTTTGATATTATATCGAGTGTTATAAACATAGTTCAATAATAAATCACCTTAAAGTTATATCTATTAAAAAGATTTAACTGAAGTTGCTGTTTCTCAAAACGATTTGAAAATAAAATTTTTATAAACTTGCATTCAAGTATCCAAAACAGTATTATAAAAGGGGTTATAGTTCGGTTCATAGTTGATATTTGTAAATAAAAGAGTGATGCGATTAGCAGAACATTGTTCTGCTACGTCTAGCATTCTGCTTACCTAACCTAACTTAATTTAACTTAACCTAGATTAGTTGCATTGGTTAAGTTAGGTGAGGAGAATGGTGTATATAGTCGCTAGGCATTGGGGAATGTTGCTCTAGTAACGAAATGATTCTCTTATGCCCAAACTCTACATCAACCATAAACCGAACTTTAGCCATTAAAGGTGCTAAAAATTTTCTATCATATACCAACTTTGGTTGAATTTAATTTTTCAATCGCGACTCGAACTAACTTCAGTTGTACTGTAAAAAAGCTAACTATTGCTATTGAGTGAAAAGTTTATTATGTGAAAAATCACGAAAGAAGTGAATCTTTGAATTTAAATATAATTAATTAATTGTGATATTAAATAATGTAATATATCTGTAGCTAATAATAAGTGCACAACTCTATGATTGCATTTTATTTTCTATATTTCATATTAATATTAAAATACTATATCGGAATATTTAAGATTCTTATGCACTGTTAAATATATATCACATTTTTGACATCATGGGCTCTCAAATGACAAATACATATTAAAAGCAACATTTTAATATCGAGCAAACAAATACTCAAATGTTATCTGCTATCAAACCTCGGATTCATATGAAAATTTGGTCTGAAGCGCCGAATAAGTATTCGGTTGTGATACGAATAGCAAGTACTCTTCATATCGATTCGTATTAAAAGTTCAGTAGCAGACTCGTAGACCTTTTGAGCTATTAATTTCTTGCAAATTCAGCATTGGATAAATGGATAAAATCATATTCTAGTCTATAGCTTGAAAAATATATAGATATGAAAAACTTCTGATAATCAATAAAATTGTTCTCAACTTTCGACTCAAGTTAACATATTTAACTAAAATATTCAGTATTTTAAAAATATTTTGTTCTAAACCCTGAGGAAGACAAGAGCGTAAAAATTTTAGAACTCAAATATATGAATCTGAGGTTAATAAATGGGAATAAATGTGACTGATTCTAAGCTAAGGTTTACATATTCTTAAATTATTGAAAAATATTTTATTGTTACCGAATTTTTGTTAAATAAGGAATGTTTTTGCAGTTAAGAAAAAATAGTGATTTGACTATTGTAAAAGAATGAAAAGTTTTCAGAAACCATTTTCACTGAAATGTTGACAATAAAACAATTATAACTAATGGTTCAATCGAAGCACTTTCTCATTCATTTTAGTGAACTTTCAGCTAAATATTCGATTCATGTCTCAAATCAACGAAATGAAATATATGTATAATTGGAGTCATTTGTTGAATGAATTATCCATCCGAGAAATTAATGATTTCTGTGAAGCTCAAATCATTAGGATAAATAATTAGATGTACGCCTTCAACTACTCGTTGTAAAGCTTGATTACAAATATTAGATTACCATTTTAAGTATTTTTAAAGCTTGGTCCAATACAATGTAAGTGATTTTATCTTTTAGTCGAAAATACACTTTAAATTCTCGAAATGCGAAAAGCCTCAGAGTTTGTAATTAAGAAACGTCCAAAAATGTGGTCAAATGGTAACAGAAACCAGAATGACGGTTAAAATGTTTGGTATCAATTTTATTGAAAGTAAGATATTTTGCTCAAAAACGAAGTATGTGATAGATTAAAAATTCACTTAATGGACAGTAGATAGTTAAAAGACCCAGTTGTTTAGCTTTAAGATAATCTCCAGATTGAGGAGATAAAAACTGTCGTTTTAGTTGGCAATCAGTTGCAAAAGTAATTCTTAAGAAAAAAATCAGGTGAAATGACAAACGGTCCAAAAATTATAAGAATTTGACCACTGAAATTCAATAAATTAACAAAATTCACTAGATTATCAATTCTAGTCATGAAACTGTTTTAAATTGTATAAAATGTTGGGCTTTAGCTCGAAACTTCGAGCTTCTGATAATAACAGTGGTGTGATGAAACGCAAAAATGAAAAATGGTGTGATAAAACTTTGCAAATAAGGTCTTCAGCTGATGATCAGAACGTATACTTTCAAATAAGAAGGATATGCATTGAGAAAAAATTTGGCGAAATGATGATTCAAAAATTTGATTCTAAGCTTTCACTTTAATCTTGTCTTCCAAAAAAAACCATAATAAAAACTTCTAGACGAAGAACTCCTTTAAATTGATAAGCTTTTTCAATTTACAAACTATGATTAAATGTTATAGGACTTTTGGATTAAGCAAATTTATGAATGGGGTGTAAAATATATCTTTTGTGAGCCCTTTGGTTATATCAATGACATTTATTGGAAATCGTTGAATAATACTGAATGCTTGCGTACGTTTTATGCTTTGAAAATTCATAAAATCTGTTTAAACATTAATTTTGTCAAGTAATTGGAAGCTACTTTGACGGGTATTTTAAAACCCTATCACATGCTATAATACAGTTGGAGCCTTTTATTTTTAGGCAAATGTTCAAGCTATATTTTTTTCGTACCTGCTTTTAATCATTAGTAGTAAAGTTCTATATAAGTAATTGAGTAGAAAACTTGTGACGTAAAGCGGGTACAAAAAAATCGTATAGTTTGAACTTTTGTCTAAAAATAAAAGGCGACAACGGCACTGAATGATCTTGAAGCGTGATTCGAAATATTTTCTAAGTCTGAATGAGTAAGGCATAAAGAATGCTCTTTCGCATATACTAATCATTTTGATGGTTTGATTGGAATAGTTGCTCGCACAAATCAATTACTTTCAAAACCTATATAAATATTTATCTAATGGAAACAATGCCAACTTAAAAAATACTGCATAAAACAATCTATACTGTTTAAAAACAATTAGATTCTAAGTACAGTTTTTCTTATATGTAAATTGGCTACGAAATCATTTTTCTAATCTTTTAGATATAACTTACAAGATATTAAAATCATGCACTTTTATTACTTACCGCTATATAGTCCTTTGAAACATGAGTGAGTGATAGAAATCTATGGTTTTTAATGTCGTGAGCTCCTATAAGCATACTAGAAAAGTGACTTCATAATCAACTCATTTATAAGAAAAACTATGCAATTCCGGCATAAAAGGCTTGCAATTTAACTAGATAGCAATTCCGATAATACTTATAATCTTTCGAAAAGTTTTACCAAAATTACTATTGAGTTCAATTGGAAGCATTTTCTGGTTTGACTGTACTTAAAATCTTATTATAGTTTTAAAAGGATCATACAGTATAAAAAGCAATGTTTTGGTCTTTATTGTGAAAATCTGAATGTATGCTTTCACTCGCATAAGTATTACTGCGTGGGCTTGAGATACGAAACTATACAATAGTCAAAATACAAAAAACGGTCAAAAGAATACACAATCAAATCAAATTAATTTTGAGTTATCAGAGATATATTTTTAGAATTATTTACTCTCTATATTTTTAACGAGTCAAATTCAGTAAATCTACTTTATTACCAATTAAATTGTTTGGTAAAGTAGGCAGTAGAAAATGGTCGCGATGTAATTGATTTACTGATCGGTGTCTTTCTTCTGCATATAATTCGCAATGAAATATCTCATGAATTCGTGTTTCACAGTCACATTCACACACACACACACACATATCATCATAACTTAAGCGGAATGGCTTCAAATAAGAACCGAAGTTTTCGTGTCTCGTAGGAATTGTGTAAGAACGAAGTCTAAAATATTTATTCAATCACAAATAGATGGAAAGCATTGCTTTGTTAAGAACGCATTTTCTGAATTAGGCTGCTTTCTATCCTAGTATTATTGTAAGTCGGGTGGTGTTTATCAGTTTTAACTGATTTTAACTGTCGATTTAAGGTTTAGCTCTTTCGATTAAAATCAGTTTTTAAAATGGTTGTAGGGCATCGAATCATCATCATCATTATTATTATAGTTTACAATTATTATCATTTTGATATTGAATTAAGAAAGTTGATTTACTTTGAGTCGCAATATATTTATCGGATTAAACTAATGATATGAGCAAAATTTTCAAAATATTCTATCAAAGAACCATTTTTTCAATCAATATCAACCACGTTGATAGGTCTTTTGTCTTTTAAATCCAATTTCAACCGTATTTAAGCGTTTTACAATTTTTTCGAAAACTTAAGAACTGAATTGCTGTTAAAATTATTCGCCCGATTTTTGACGTCGAATTAGAAAATTAGCTATAACTAGAAAATGTGAGGCGAATTGTAAATGAAGTCGCATTCAATCCAACCATCTTTTATGATGGTAAACAGAAGCTTTGTTTTCACAAAAATTTCAATTGAAGTATTCAAATTCTGATCACATCCAAAGTTCAAAAATATCTTTAAAATCGATAAGCTCTTAATTCTAGGCTGAAAGAATGGGAAGCATCAAAACACAGAAGTCTTTTTCAAGACATTAGCTGCAAATTATTCATACAGTAATGGCTAACGTAATGTTAGAAAACCGAATGATATATTAAGGCAAATATTTATGCTATTTATATAAATGAAAAAAAGTTTTCGTTTAAATTTTAGTCTTATATATTTCTAGTGGCACACAAGCTGTTACTTTATATAAGAAAATTGCTAAACAGTCTAATAAATTGGCTTAAGTACTAAAATAACTCATTCTTTCATCAGGCTTGATCTATTATTATCCATCCTATAAATGAATTTAGTATTTGGGTGAAAAATATTTTATAATTTTCAGAATAAGTGAAGATTAGTGATAATGGCCTCAAATAGGATTATTTGCAGTAAAAGAGAATTTTTTGATGAAATTTCGGCTGAGTGAAGAGAATTTGCATCCTAATCTTATATATTGTATAAGATTAAAACATATACATCTTAAATTTGATTTAAAGCTCGAGCTATATGGAGTAAGCTAAAATAAATTTATGGCTACTCAAAAAATTGCGTCTAACCTTCATAACATTAAACGACTTGGAGTCACAACAATTTTATGATTCTGTGTCAGATAGACATGTACTGAACTGTTTGTTCAGTATTCGAGAACCCAATTATATGTTTTATAGCTCTACTAATAAGAAAATCTTTGCAGACGTTCGATTACGTGAACTCGGAAGTAGAAGGTCTCATAAAGATCTGAACAGAGGTACAAGTTAACTTTTGTTATGAATAAGTTTTTATAAAAATATACTAATTGCCAATTATCTTTATTTTCAACAACTTTCAAATCAATAAAATTCATTTTAACATCAAATAATTCAAAATTAAAAATATTTTAATAGAAAAATAGAAAAGCATAATATTTGCAGCGAATTTTAAATAATTTCTATACTATATTTAGATTTTCAGTTTTAGCCTTGAATAAGTTCAATATATCCTCAGATTTATTTTCGATACAATAATCTGATTAATTCAATACTTTCTTGCATTAATAATTGGATAAAATTGATATAAAATAAATTTATGCTTCAATTGTAATGTATAACCAAACTCATTGTCTCAAATTGAAAGTCTGTCATTTTTTACCATGAGAGATAGACGGGTATTGTCATACGATGAGGTGGAGCTGTTCGACCTTTTCAGTATGAGCTTCGATTAAACTATCCCTTATTTGGACATTTGATTAAATCAAAAAAATAGTCAAAGAATTCGTTCGTTGAATTTATTGCTCATTCAAATGTTAAGATGCATTTCATTGAATCACCAAATAACAAAGATTCTATTTTTTAATTAAGTTGCTAAAATATTAAACGTATTAAAAGTCTGTGTTTGAAGAATTTTCAAACAAAAGTCATCTGAGTGAAATTTTTTGTTTTCTATGTATTTATGACAATTCCAAATAATTCGAATCAATTCTATAGAAAGAGTGTGAAATATTTCATTATTCCAACTGAATCTTGATCTCGGATAACTTATTTTGACCAGATAAATTAAACATAATGTGATTTTTAAACTGGAGATTTTCTTGAAATAGTATACATAGAAATAGTTAGCGTAATTTAGCATAAGATGACGGAATGCCTGATTTTTTCTGACAAATCAAATAACTTCTTCCATTCAATTGTTTTTTTCTGAATGTATATTTCTCGTAAATTAAAAGGTATTTGAATTTGTTTAAAGTCATATCTTTGATTTCAGAGATCATGAGGGTTTGTAGCCTGGTTTTGAAGAATTATCTTAGCGAATAGGCCTTTTACTATGCATTAACAATCTTTCCATATTGAGTTCAGTATAGAAAGCTTTTTAATTCATATTGAAGGTCTATTCGCTAACGCATTTCTTCAAAAACAGGCCACATTCTTAAAGAATTTTTAACGATAATAATTAATCGAATAGTCGACGGAAAATTTTCAAATACTATCAAGGCTTGAATTTATGTAAATCAAATTGATTTTTATGTGCAATTAGGAAAAACTGAAACTTACTTTTGAGAATTTTTTCAAGCTTAAAGTAAGAAAATATTAACAAAGGTTAGAAATAATTTGACTTATGTTTTCACTTTGCTGAGATGGCTTTCTCTCAGATGATAAATTACCAAAATTGTGAGATTTTGTGAGTAATCATTAGTCAAAACATTGAATAATTTGCTTGGGTATAGAATTTGGAAAACTTCAATCAGGACATAAGTGGCCAACAAATTAGGTTAACTTAAGAATCTGGAATTGTTTAACTTAATAGACAGATTGTTGGACGATGTAATTAAGCGTATCCCACAAGTATATTAAGTGTATTGCGCTGCAACTCATTGTCTTTGTATCACACACTGCTATATTTAACCATTTAGGTAATGACCAATGCTTTTCATCCTAAATGAGTCAATTAGTAACCCGTGAGAAACATTTAGAGTAGTAAGTCGTCTAATTTGATGGGAGTCTTAATGCTTCTGAAAATACATACAGAAGTTATGCCTTTGTACTATAAATTAGATAATGCAGCATATCTTTCAGTATGTATTGAAGATGATCGTGAAAAGTATGTCTTCTACATTTCTTTATTTGTTAAGAAATTCAGTCAGTTACTACATCATTTGTTCTCTCGTTGGGAATCCAGAAAATGTTACAAATCTCTACAAATAATCAAATATTTATCTTTTTCGCAGAGCTGTACACTCAAAAACTTATAATCCTCGATAACAACTAGAAATAATGCGTTGTGATGGTTTGCTCTCCATCAGATTATAATGTTGAAGATATGAAGGGCTTATTTCGCGTTCATTATAGTACCAGTAGTAAACTATAAATCAAATGTATTTTAGTCAAATGGTTTCAAATTTTCTTTCTTTTTATGATTTCCTTATAATGCTCTTAAGACATTATATAAGTATTAAAATGAGAACGATTTGAGGAAAAGTTTATTAATTTTTACTGATATTGCGAAACGGAAATGGTTTATACTTTGAATATTCTTTCAAGAGAATGAGATTTATTCAGCTTTTCGAGTAATTTATGAAGCTTAAGCCGATCGTAAAAAATATTTTTAAAATGTTGAACTTTGCATAATTGAAGTCATTCTAACAAAGTTTGAACGAAAAGAAAAATCTCAGAAAATGCAAGTGAATCAAACTGAATTTTCGTATTGAATTAACTCTGAATTGATAAATAGGTTCTGATTCGGCAAAAAATTTTAGTCAGAAGAAGAAAAATAAATAGTTCAAATGCTTATCGCTTAAACGCAAGAATTTTCTAACCTATGCAAAATTCATTGTATATTAAACTTGCGTACAATAGAAAATCAATATTTTTCAACAGCTCATTAGTGTTTATGTGTTTCTAGCAGTTTTTCGAAAATAAATTTTGTGCTTTGGAAAATTTTAGTTTTGACTAGAATAGATGTCCGAAATTTATGCTGCGCTCTACATAATCAAGATATATAAGTAAAATTGGTTGAGAGACTATACCATGCAATAAGTTATGAAGTACTAGTTGCAAAATAAAAAAGTTTACAGGTCAACGATATGCAAACAGTAATGCATTGAAGTTTGCATTTCAAATGTTTGCCTTCATTTTAAATTAAATAATGAATTGTTTAATATTTGCTTCTTATGATCATCAAAAAAAGGATCGATGTATAAAGGTTTCTGTCTTAGTAACTTCAGAAATATTCGTATAATCATTCTGATGAGTATAAGATATTTTTTTAACATTGAATAACAGTTTTAAAAGTTTGTTATTGAACGATATTCTAAAATTTTTTTTATGATTTAGACTTTTCTCAACCAAGTTTTGAGTATTTGGTGATAAAATCTCTATCTCGTTATAAAAGTTATTCGAAATCTCAATAAAACTATTTTGAACTAACCTAGAAGACGTTTATTAGGTTACTATTAATTAAAATTGATAGCAAATCTCAGACTTCAATAACAGGTTAATTATTGCAATAAAGAGTGCCGGATTTACGATTAAAAGCCTTGAAATTTATTTTTAATAATCCAATAGCTTAAAACTTTTTAGATGAAAAGATATTTTTTAATGAAAAGGTTGATAAACAAATTTTCTAAGCTATAAGAAATGAATGTAAAATCATTAGCTTTTTTTGTGAACAGCAGAGCATTTGGTGACAGCTCTAACAGAGAGTGCTATTAAAACTAAAATAACAGTAAATAACACTTGAATAAAATATAGGAAATTATCAACAACTCTAACAAAATTTTCTTTGCATTTTTTCACTATCTTTTCTTCAGCATAACGTTGACTATCACTAAGGCATTTGGTGATTGTTTTTACTGCCCTAATCGGTGCATAAATGATATATTTGGCTGAATTGTAACCAACTTGCCAGCTATTCTCAAGCCTTAAAATCACATTATTAGTGGCATCACTAACAGTTGCAACAAATGCTTCAATACAGTTGGCTGTAATGGTAACAGAGTCGACCATCGCTGCACTAGCAGTATTCACACCAATCAAGTTATCGACTAATAGTTTAACCAATTGGTCGATGACGATCTTGGTTCCAATCATGAGGGCTATAACAGAGACCAATATTGCCATAATTAATAAATTGTTGATAGTGGCAAAAGTATCGATTTTGTTAAACTTTTCATATGAATAGGCGACTGAAGCTACTCCCAAACAAAGACCCAGCAAATCGATGGCTGCGGCGACCAGAGCAGTAATGCCTTTATCTCTGGCCAATTTGTTGTCATGACTTAAATTGGCTAATAATGATTCGACCGCGTTCTTAATAGATCCAAAAAATGGCAAAATATCAATGATAACCATTGTTTAATCGATAAATTTAAGACTATAATAATTTTGAAACAAATGAATATTGATATTCATTTATTAAACTTTGACAGTCATTAAAATAATATTACAGAAAGTGAGCTCATTGTCAAAGAGAATAAGTTCTAATGAGATATAACCACTTAGTTTACGTTTTAGAAGTGTTCGATTTCAGAAACAGATATTGTATCTGTTATCAAGCTCTAATCAGGTCATGCTTTCATCTTAGTCTCTTGATCTTAGTACTAAAATATCTTGTTTTGAACATAGTCTGAAGGAGAAGTTAAAGTGCAACAGGACTTCTCAGATCCAATTGCCAGACATTAATAATTTTGTTGTTGGGCTCACTTTATTATCATCCTATTGATAAGTGTTCACGATTTGTGGCACTTCAATTGCATCTGTTAAATGCATGTATAACTGACGTTAGAATAAAAGTTTTAGAAACACTCAATATTTATCGATGTTAAAAATTTGTCATTAGTCTCGATTTGTCAGAAATAATTTATTTTTAGTCTTTGTAGTAGCTAAGATAGAGCCAGAATTGAACATTCCACTTAATACCATAAGCTTAAATTGGCCACTTTTATTTTCTGTAGTGTCATTTCAAGTCAATTACCGCTAAACAAACTCGAAATTTAGATAGATTTTGCAATTTTTCTTGATTTTTCAATGCTCTGAAAATTTTTATCGGAGCTCGGGCCCAGACCCACTTTCCCCATGTGTATCTGCGGCATAATTTTGGCTATAATTAGAAACTTATTTACATTAGAAAACTACTATCAATTTTGTTACCAATTAGTCTAATGGCAAAATTTTCTTCAATCTTTAGGTAAATATTTACATGTTTTTGAAAGTTAATACCTGCATAGCTTGTCATTTTTGAGAACTATTCAGTTAAGTGAAGCGATTTTCCTATACCTATATGAAATTTTGACTGACGTATGTTAGTTCCGAGCCACTGAACTTAATTATTTCTTCATGTACAGTTCAAAACTTAATAGTCAAGGTAGCAACAAGACAAAGTCGCTGCTATGTTGACTTTCCTGTGATTCACATCAAATTTGGTCAAATTCGGTTTCCAAATGTCAGATTTGGTTCCTAATTTACTTTGATTACTATATAGAGTATTCTATAAGTTTCTTAATATAATCTATTTTATGATCTGATGGAAACCATCCTATAGCAACTCATTACTTCTGGTTACTATCAAGGACTATAATGTTTTCAAGTGTATTTGATTAATCAAATTTAATGGGACCATTTTCTGGTGCAGCAAAAAGAAGTTCAGCACATAATATAAAAGCTGAAAGCTAACAAAACTTCAATATTTTAGGTAAATTTCTTATCCAACTAAATATTCCTTAATCTTAAAATATTGAATGCAGCTAGACCTCTCTACCTTGAACACGTTGTTAAGCCCTTTTAACAAAGACTAAAAATAGGCCTTAGCTTCTTATGAATTTATTTATGCCTTTATAAATAGGGCTTAGCTTAATGTTCACGATAGCTGTAGCAGAGAGGTTTAGCTGTATAGCATAACTTTTATTTGGGAAATCAAATCAGAGTTGGAGTTTAGCTACATTTATGAAAAGGGGTCATAGAATAGTGTTTGATGAAATAATTCTCTACTTTTCTAATGAGTGAATTATTTATGGTTCAAAAATAGCTTAAGGCAAACTACTTCTGAGTGTTGACAGCGAATTACTGACAAGTAATGGCGTGCAATCAATATAATTGACGAAAATATAAATTAACAGCTCATTAATTATTGCAAACTTTTTTCAGTGTCACAAAAGTTGAAGAGAGAGTGTGATAATTAGGATTTTGTCGAACAACTTCTAGAAATGTTTGGTTTTCCCCAACATAGTTAAGTTATTAATTATGAATTTAGTATTGAAAAGAAAAATGCACTAATACTTGTTAGCAAACAGTCTGTTTGTGATCGACTCCCCAAACAATATTGAATTAGTATTGTTTGCATAACTTCCAAAACAAGAAACCTATGCATGAAAATGATGCAAAAAACGTGATTGTTCCACAATCGTTTGAATCCTTACCACTTTTTCAGACTATGCATATTAGCAATGGTTCGCTAAACACTTCCAAATAATAAACACTGAATAAAAGTAAAATATGTGATAATGAGCTAATGTTATGTTAGTATTGAATTTATTTTCATTTAGAAGTTTCCAGGAAAGTATTGGCACTTCATTTGCTTATTGTTAGGCTATGCATCACAAAATTCACTTACCTTGAAGTCGAGACTATTCATTAAGTTTTCTTTCAATAAGAATTTTTTACACTATATTTATTAAGTTTTCAATAACTCAATTCTCGGATGCATTGAAGAGAAGCAAATGCAAGATAATTCTCATATACTTCAAAATGTGTTACTTTCACTTCACTCCAAAGTTGTTGTTAATTTCTTTATTACTATCGATCGTTAACCTATTTAATTGTGAAAATATAACAGTCTCAAGAAGTGAACGAGAAGTTTATTTTCCTGTAAGTCTATTAATTTGATTCTTTCCTAAGACTTGTGAGTTTCACATTTATTTGATATATCGATAACTGACAGAAACTCTGTGCGTTACTTCACTTACAATATTTATACCTAAACTACGTTGTCATTACTTTTAATACTTTTTATGAACCTTAATATTCTAAACCTTAGAAATTTATGCATTTATTTTTTTAGTATTCTGAATGACCCAAATCTATTCCTAAATTATGAGATTTTGTTTTGCTTAAAGCTTGATGTTTATGAGTTAAGGAATGACTCATCTTATATTCGGTGACTCTTCTTGAGCATCAAATGCCATCTGCATTAACTGTTAACTATAACAATCCTTTGATAAGTTAGCACTAAATTTGTGAGTTTTCAAAAATATATTTCTTAAGAATAGATCCCAACCAGCAATGAATAAACCCTAGTGTTTATGTGAAACATTAACTTTTAGGTGAACTTTGATCAAAATGAATAAATTGACATAGGTTTCTTGAATCCCTCTAGGTTATTAGAAGCTTAAGAACTTCTGCTTTAGTTTAGTGAGCTGTCATTTTGATTTAGGATTTTTCCTATTATTAGAAAGTTGAAAACTAGCAGTTATCTTGAGTCTAAATTGCTAGTAATATAGGATTTCTAAAAAGTTAAAATTTTTAATCTAAAGGGTCGATACAGTGATAGAAAATCTCGAGATTTGGGATGTGATACAACGATCACTAGAAAGGAGGGATGGATTTATTCACCAAACTTTCCTTTAAATTATAACAATTCTCTGGTTTGCAACTACAAGATTGTGAAATATAGCGACGATGTCTGCAGTGTATGATTAACTCATTTATTTGCTTAATGATAAGATAATTACTTGATTATACTCTATTGAAACAGTATTGAGTTCTAAACAATATTACTTATCGAATAACTTAATTGAAATACTTTGCCAGTTACCTATAATAGAATTTCGTTGGATTTAAAAATTCAATAATTCATTGATTGATTGATCCAACAAACTGTAGATCGAAATCACTCTAACTGACTTTGACCTCGAAAAACACCTTATTGCACAGCTGATTATCTAGATTTGGGCGATAACAGTGGCCGAATGTGTGGTGTTTTGATTGCAGATACTAGAAGTTAGTTAAAATACTTGATTTTTTCAAAGAGTCCATTGATTGTCTAAATCTTAACTTTTCATATTAATTATGAACAGAAAAAGTATTTTTCCCAACAAATAGCAATAATTTGAAAATAACATTCCACACCGATTCTAATAATAATCGTAAGGGATTTATGGCACAAATCAAACAATTACGAAACTCTTGTCCACACTATCCCTCTAAACAGAATTCAAACTTACGACCAGTATTGGAGTTGAGACCGACTAACGTCTATCAGAGACAACCAATTTATTTGGGAAGTTATTGCGATATATATATTGGTGAAGTTGTCGGCGATTTGAGATCTCCTGGATTTCCTTATGGTTACTCTAATAATCATAGCTGTGTTTACTCAATAAGAAGGTACAGTTGAAAACTTAATAGTCCTCGATAGCAAGGGGAGGCCGTTCATATATCAACCTACCTGTGATACGCATCATTTTTTATCAAATTTAATCTGTAATTTGTTTTTACTTATATGTTGAATATTATAAGTTTGTTAATATCTTCAATATTATGGCCTGATTGAAAGCATTCCATGAACTTCTGATTGCTATCAATGATTATTGAGTTTTGATTGTATTCATTTCGCGAAAGGACTACAAAAAATTTTCTACTGAGCTTTACAACTTCTATGCAGAGCTGCGAGTGATATATGTAAAGTTGAATTGATTATACATCAGATGGATATAAGTTCGAATGGTAGGAGATGTGAATCCGATTATGTTGAATTACCCGACAGGTCGCGTTTGTGCGGAAAAGTTCCACTTCAGAAAAGATTGTATTATTTTTCTCGTTTAAGCGATTATCTTATCATAAAATTCATAAGCGATGACTACAATGAAAAAGGAATGACTGGATTTTGGATTGAAGTGAGACAAGTCAGAAATTCTTGTGATTATAACACTCCTCAAAATGGTATAAGAATTTGTATCTGATTTGAGAACCTAAAATTATATCTCTGGCTACTTCCTAAAGCTCTGAAGTGCGATCAAACTATTACGAAACAAAATTCAAAAGTTCGTTCGCCATATTATCCTCAATCTTATGGACCACTACAACAATGCGTTTACTTAATCGAACCTTTGGATAACAATACGTGTGAATATGAATTGGAGTTTATTAGTTTTAATATTGAGTCTTCTAGAGATAATTTAAGAATTTGTCACAAAGATTTCTTCCAACTTCCAGATGGCTCAAGAGTTTGTGGTTATAATTCAGGAAAAAGTCAGTAAATAATTAAATCAAGTCATGGTCGAGACAATGATTCTGATTTTGAAAAGTTATTTATGCCTTAAATCTTTGACTTTTAGGAACTTTTTACTTTCCTAAATATCGAGACAGAACCGGTATGTTTTACTTCAGTAGTGATGAAAATACCGAAGATCGAGGATATGAAATATCAGTCAATCAAATACCGAATTCTTGTTTTCATAATCATAATTATAACCATAATTATAATTATGGAAGTGTTGGAAGACCTCCATATTCTCCACCAACATATTTTTCATCAAATCCAACTTCATATTCGTCTACAGCTCAATCGTTCAGACCTGATGATAGTTACAGTAATTGCGATAAAATGGTAACACGAGACATAGACATCATAACTAGTCCTAACTACCCTCTTAACTATCCGTCGACCACAAGATGTATTTACACGATTATGAAATCCGCTTCAAATGTCTGCAAGGTAAAAGTTGAAATATTGAACTTGGATTTAGAGCACACGAATGGTTGTAATAGTGACTATCTTATGATCGAATCAACTGGAGAACGGTTTTGCGGACGACTTGAACTGTCAGAACGAATATGTAAATCAATTTGTTTATTAAGTTCTACTCATACTATTGATTATTTCAATTATGCATCAAATTTTTCTTAAACTTCTTTCAGTCCTAAATTTTCCGAGTTCTTCACAAGAATTACGTTTAATTTTCAACTCCGATCGCCAAACAACTAGACCTGGATTTGAGTTAAAGATCGAACAAATACCGAACTCGTGCAACGGTCCAGTAACTAATCAAAGGCCGAATAATTTGGCTCCATTGCCGACCGGGCACACACACATTGCACAAGTGTGTGGTTCTTCATCAGCGATTATCTCTACTTTTCAAAGCGATAACTATCCATTAGCTTATAATTCAGGTACTGATTGTGTTTATAAAGTATATCGAGCCAGTCGTCAAGTATGCCGTATAGAGATCTATTTCGATGATTTTGACGTTGGTGTAGAAGATTTTACAAATAAGTTCTGTCCGAGTGATTACGTAGAGGTCGATGGAGTGAGATATTGTGGTCGGAGGAAAGGCGAGAGATTTATGGTTAAGTTTGGACAAGAAAAAGAAGAAATAACTTTAAGGTTTCACTCCGATTCAGCTCAACGTTACGGAGGGTTTAGGATTCAAGTCAGACAAGTCGATGATAACTGTCGACCTTCTGTCCACTATGACTTCAGTCCTGGATCTACTGAATCCTGTAGTAAAATGACTTTCAACGAAAAATCATTGCGTATTTTTAGTCCTAATTATGAGAGTGGAAGTTATCGACCATTTCTCGATTGCGAATATACAATTCGCAAATCGACTTTCGATGTTTGTGCTCTTGAGGTCAAATTCGATGCTTTTTCGTTAGAAGATTCCAAATCTTGTTCTAAAGATTATCTACAAATTGGTTCCATGAAATTGTGTGGCAAATTGCCGTACGAAGCAATAAGTGAGAACTTCTTCACTCGTATTAATTATTTGATTTTAAAACTTTTATTATTGCTTTTAGGGACTTATGAATTCACCAACGATGAAATATCTATTAAATTTCATACAGATTCCAATGAAAGCGGTGCTGGTTTTGTAATCCTTGTCAAACAAATCCAATGCTGAAATCAATCGAAATTTATCTTTTTTATAGGCATTACTCAAATGCTAAACGCTTTATTAATATAAAGAAATGCCAATAAACTAATCGATAAAACTTCTAAAATTCAATGTTACTCAATTTGAATCTCACATGTATTTTGTTAAAATAAATATTCTACAAATAATTTTAAATATTCTTATATATGAAGATCAAGTTAAATAACAGATGAAAGTAAGCTCAATTGTTCTCAGTTGTATATTCGATCCAATCATAAAACCTTGTGACCCGTGTAAAGACATCTGGAACTCCAGGTGCAGCACATCTATAAGTCCACGAAACGATTCCGATTTGGTACCACATACCATCACTCAACTGACATTGTAATGGACCTCCAGAATCAGCCACACAAACACCCGAACCACCATCAAGTGAGCCTCCGGCACAAATCTCAGTGGTTGTATTAACTTTAGGCTCATTTGACTTTGAATAGTGAACATCTGAACATTTGTCAGTGTCAAATATTGGCAGCATTACTTGTTTTAGTAATCCAGACATCGGTCCAACTGTTGGGAAATCGGATTTGAGTTTTGATTCCAACTATTATCTAAGAATAGTTACCTTCAAAGTTAGTTTCATTGAATTTAGCCCAAACTGCGCCCCAACCCGTGACATAACATTTTGTTCCTTCTATCATAAAATTAGTATCATTTTTGGGCAGACAAATAGGTTCAACTGATTTATTTTGAATTTTTATGTTGATTTTTTCCGATAGTTTGATTAGTGCGATGTCATTTATTGTTCTTGTCTCATCCCAACCTCTATGAATTATTGTCTATTCATGAAATAGACAATGAAAATTTATTTACAATTGTTTCACAACTTATCGTAAGCTAAAATTTAATGCTTATACACTTTATCGCTTTAAGCTCAAGTTGACTTTGAAGTTATAATATTTGAAAGTCGAGTGAAAAGGCTATTCCAATAACGGTTAAGTAAAACAAGTGTTAAAATCAAAGAAAATTACTTTGAGGAGACTCACTTTATTGATGTAAAACTTTTTAATCTTAGAAGAGTCCCTTAAATCTAGATCAATAAGTCCGATAATTATAAAATAGAGATCCATTTTCAATCCGCTGTCCACACAATGAGCTGCTGTTAGGATCCACTGATCGTTGATAACAGTTCCACCACAAACATGCATTGATTTATTCATACCAGGAATCTCTAGAAGAATGGACACCTGCCACGGATAGTCACCTAACTTGGCATCACTTCCACCTATAATTCTAGTCAATGGCCAATCAATAGTATGCAGTCTTCGACCACAGTTAGACGGCAACTGACTCTTAATAGCTAAAAACAATGTTGTAAAAGTTGATAACCTTAGTAGTTGCTTCATTTCGTTCGTAATGTTTGTTTGCTATTGAGTTAATGAGAATAAAAGTGAGAACAACTTTTTTATAGTTAGTTTTCATATTGAACTTTAGAACGGCAACAGAAATATTTGTGCTAAACATCTTTTTCTATATTGATATCTAATTTATTTGATTTCATTTAATCGATTAGATATGATTTTAATTAGCTTACTTTTATGTGGTTTAGTAAATCTAAAGGTAGTCTTTGAGTTTCAAAGTTTGATGTTGTGCAGTGAAATGCAGATAACATTTCTATTTTTAATTAATAAATAATCAATTGACAGTTAACAGTATTTTCTCGAAGTATGAAAAGGTCAACAAACTTAATAGTTAAGTGATTTAATTTTTTAAAGAGCCTTACGTTTAGAAAGAGAACATTTTCTGCGCTGAAGAAGGGATCATGCAAATTTTGATGCTTTGATACACATCAATTTCATGATATCGTCGGGTTAGAATTATAAGGTTCTATCTCATAGTATAACTATGGGCCAAATTGCCGTAAACCATTTAATCGCCAAATTAAAACAATTCTTGAGATACTTTTTGGGAAATCATTTATCTAATAGTGTAATCGAATTTCTGATGATTTTGGAAAGTTTAATACAATATTCTGTAAATGATTCCTCAAAAATTGTCTCAAAAATTGTTTTAATTTGACGATTAAATGGTTTACGACAACTTGGCCATAGTTATACTATGATACAGAACTTTGTAATTCTCACCCGACGATATATGAACAAATAAAATTATATTTTAAAACGCGGGACAAAAGTAGTGTTAATGCAATAAACATTCAGGTGATTTTTTTCATATTCATACCTAATAAACAAATTATATAACAAATACAATATCTTACCTTCAGCATTCATTATCATTAGAGCGTGGTATGACTTCTCGAGTTTCGATCGAGTGGTACTTCGAGACTCGTTCGAGTCTCGATAGATATTCTTATTAATTTAATCTCAATATTTATTTCTAATTTTCCAAAAGATTTTATGTTTTAATGTTGATCGAAGAAAAATATTGTATAACCAGGTTAGGTAATGAATATTTGATGAATAATTCTAACGAGGGAAGTTCAGGACTATGTAATAACGGATTTCAAAAATATTTTTATGGCATAAATAACATGTCATATGATGTTCGAGAAGGCATATAAAAAAGGCTGACTGCTAGACACTTACAAGTTATGACCACTCAAAAAGTGATTTCCAATGACTTATTACTATTGATTCCTATGTATTTTGCTATCAAATATGTACTCTAATTCAGTCAAATTACTCAATGGATGGCAATAATATTGTTAATAAGAAAAACTTCAAATCATTTTGAACAAAAAAATTATATATATAAAAGTAAGTTTTATGTGTAAATAGTTCTAATTATTTCGTATCTATCATATCTTTAAATTCAATGAATTTCTAAAGTTTTTAAAGAGATATAATGAAAATGAAAATTAGAACTATTGATATATAGAACTTTTAAATATGAAACTTCAGATTATTTTTTATGTTCAAAATGATTTGAAGTTTTTCCTTATTAACAATATTATTGCCATCCATTGAGTAATTTGACTGAATTAGAGTACATATTTGATAGAGCAAAATATATAGGAATCAATAGTAATAAGCCATAGGACATCACTTTTTGAGTGGTCATAACTTGTAAGTGTCTAGCGGTCAGCCTTTTTCATATGCCTTCTTGAACATCATATGACATGTTATTTATGCCATAAAAATATTTTTGAAATCGGTTATTACATAGTCCCGAACTCCCTCGTAAGTTTAAAGGTTTTAAATTCTTAAAAATGTGCTTTATAGAAAATTTGATTCGTAAAAGTCATTTTTAATCAAAATAGATTTGTTAGATAAATTTAAAATTAAATTAAAAGCTTTTAATTATTGAACGGCTATCTCAATTTAATTATTATGTTGAATCTAGGTGCAAGTAAACAATTGGTGATCAAACTTATACTATATGGAATCGAGAATTCTCGAGTCTCGGAGTCAAAATTTTTTCGAAACTCGAAAAGCTCCTTTCTCGAAAATACTATGCTCTAATTATCATATTATTTATTAAGAGAAATATAGGAAAGGATAACTCATGAGCGTATCTGAAAAGTGTTTGGATTAGATATTTATCAGCAACGATTCTTGTGTCTTCGTGGATTTTTACTGACATATGTCGAGAAATCGCGAGTTTTATTTAAAAAAATATCTAAGAATAACTTAAAAATCATTTCTGATAGATATTGAATCTAAACATTTTTTAGATATGTTATGGGGTCATACTATTGTATATTGTACTCTTCCTGAAATATATAATTTAAGTCGAAGCTATGATACCTTATATGGGTCAGACTATGTGATCAAACCTTACAATAAAAATTGAACCAGTATACCCAGAACTCAAATTAAGATACTTTAGGAAACAACTCTGTCTCTCAAATCGAACGTTATCATATTCGAAACTCCAAGACCTATGGAGGAAAAGTTGGACCTGGGACCCTAAGGGTTAGGTCTAGGACTGTGTATTGGAAGTCGACCAGGTGGTCCTACAACCAGACTGAAGGCTTCTTTGCACTTTTAATATTTTATCGGTCTGAGCACGAATGTGAATTTTTTTGTTTTCGATATAGTAGCATGGCCTTTCACCCGTATTACGACTCTTGAGCGCAATGGCTTCTCCAGAAATAACTTTTCAGGTCTATGATTTTTATGTAATGAGATAGTTTTTAAAAAAGTAAGGAGAACCCATGTTAAGCCATTGTGCGTGGGCAAGAACTTATAATCTTTTAGTTTAATGGCGAATATGTTGATATATCTTCGATCAAAATATTAGATCTTACAAGAGAACTAATCAATCGCTAAGATTCCGATTCCAAAAATATTTTTACAACATGAATGTCATGTCGTGACATCTTCAAAAAGTATAGTTAAAAATGCTGACCGCTAGTGATCAAGTTATCCCTTTTTGAAGATCTATTATAATGATAGGTTATCATTATGTGCATTCTTTTCATTAACCTTTCGTCACAACTGTGGGGTAAGATGTTTCCAAGTTTGACCTAAAAAATCTCGCAAAGATCAACAAAATTTCGTTATTTCTTGAGAATTTAGGTAGGTATTTTATCTGGATTGTCGGTACCCCTATAAAGTTTACCTTTGTATAAGTATCGATAACCTAACACGTGATCCTGCTGCTCAGCTCTACGTAAGATGTTACCACAAGTTGGACAATTGTAAAGCTCAGGGCCATCAGGATCAACTAACAACCTCATTGCCTTGAGCTATACAATGACCATAGCGTCGGTCCAGCCGAACGCACTATCAAAATAGTTAATTTACTAAAATCTATGAATAAACTATCATCAGTTGATAAACTTTTATTAGTAAATAAATTCGGAGTCAAACTAGTATTTACCTTATTAGATTCAGGAATACTATTTACAATTCTTAAGTTAATTTGACCAGAATTATGACTAGTTTCTCGATGCTGGTGAGTGCACTCAGAAAGGGCGTTTGATTTCTATGTCTAACGTTGAGACGACAGAACGCTAAAGGCATAGAAGACTGAAGAATCACAACTTCGCTTTTGAGGTCGACCACGCTTCTTCTAGCCTTCCATATCAACAGAAAGATGAATCAATCTCTTTTAGCATGCCTTTATATAGCCTTGGTTTGAATAAGTGGGCCAATGATAGTTAATACAGGGTCTTCAGTTTATGCAAAAGGACCAGATATATCTTCAAAGCCAGATTTTGAGGCATAAAAAATAATTATAACTTTTCTTAATGATTCTTGCATCAATCGATTTTTCTTGTCAATACTATCAATTTGACTCATAGTAAGATTTCTATTAAGTTCTGCCTATCCGGTAATAAAATTGTAAATTTCTATATAAAAAAGGAGCATATCTATTTAACCAATAGGCGTAGTATGACGATTCCCGCATCAATCGGTTTGTCTTGTTGAGTACTATCGATTTGACTCCCCCCAGATTATTATGAGCTTTTCGACCGTTTAGTACCTCTCAACCATTGCCTTTTATAGAAGAGTTCGCTGGTGACTTTCTATTATTATCAGGTATTGAACCGTACGCAGTTGAGCCCTAATTTACTGTTCCGTATGGGTCTGGTTTTACCGATAGTTATCAGATCCACAGTTACACAGATGAATACAGGCGAATGGCTGTGTAACGAATTCGAAACACCCGTTATTATTATAGTTAATTGATTTTTGAAGAATGATTCAAAATTTCAATAGCTCATAACACTTGAAGAGCTCAACTGATATGCATAAGAATTATGTGATATTTCTGGAAAATGTGTGTGAAGACTTGAAATAATGTGCATATCGTCAATGTTCATGGGTGGACCTGTTGGAACAGATAATGATAGGCACATTATTTTAAAGGTTTCTCACAGTTTCCAGTAATATAAGTCTGAAGCATATCAGGTGAGCGCTTCAAGTGTTATGACCTCTGGAAATTTTGAATACCGCTCTTTAAAAATTAATTAACCATATGATAACGAGTATTTCGAACCCTCTATATAGCCATTCATCGGTTTTTAGATTGTCGGTCTGGTTGCTGTCATTGAAAAATTCGATATCCAATCACTATTACAAGATAATAGTCCTATCCATAAGACATGCCGTCATGAATTGGTTTCAGGGGGACTTTACTCTTGATCAAGTTATGTCTGTTTATGCAAGATCTCCCGATTTTAACCCAGCATGCATGGACTCATGCTAAGGTTAATGTCAGATAAGTTGTGAGCTACCAGTCAGAAAACGAGTTATGGCTAGCAATATCTGAAGTATGGTTGAGATACGTGAAAATGTTTAAACATTCGCATAATATTTGTTCGCATAATTCTCTCTAAAACAGATTATATGAAGCATTTTGACCGATGGTAGTGTCACTAAACATTAAATTTAATCCTATATAATTATTGATTAACGCTTCAGTGGAACCGTGGCTAAAAAATCTGCCATTTTTACTTTGAATTTTTATTAAAAATCGCAGGTTCGTGTCACACCTGAAAATTTTTAGGTATTCTCAGAAAAGTTTCTGGCTATCGAATGGTATAATTCTTTTATTTTAAATTCAATTTAATTAGTTTTTAACTTATTTTAAACTAACTACGACTAGAATTTTTCAGCCACGAAACATTACTATTCTCGTATAACATTTCAGTACTTTTCTTCAATTCGAGTCCTGGGGAGAGGCTTACTTTACAGTCATAGTGTACTGTAGCGAAGCTTGAGAATCAGGAGTTTTGCGTCACTATTTCTCTATCAAGCATGACACGAGCTTTCAATATTGACAGCTCATATCAAAGGCTAAAATAGCAACTGAAAATTCAGTCGAACTATAAGGCAATTATTATCGACGTATTTACCATGTAGAATTACCATCTATTCTCCATTTGAATTCTGTACAAAATATATCACAGGGGTTACCATTGTATATTTTCTTAGAATTTATTATCCTTTAGTTGATGTCTATCAGTAATCTATTACATCATTTAATTGATCAATATTTATTATTATTAATATATATACTGAAACAGGAATACTTTTGCTTAGTTTAAAAAATTCAAGACAGTATGAAATAAATTGTAAACTCCAATCATAGGTATTTTGTTATAAAGAAATATTAATAAAAAACTATTCAAAAGTTTGTTCTTTATGAGTGATGCAATGTCAGAAGAAATAATCTAAATAAGACAAATAATTATGATTTCAATTTCGTTATCCTAATTAAATATCAAATGTTTGATTTAATTTCAGTTCTAGTTATAGATCCTGTACAATTACTGTTCCTGTCTGTACACCTGTACACTGAGCGCAATCCTGTACAGGTGTTAAGCCTATTACAACGTGGTATTTATAACGGTGAGACTCGTGGCTGATTAGTTTGTGTGAAGTTTTAAAAAATGGCTGTATAGCGAGTTCTAAACATTCGTCATCATACAGATAATTGACTTAAAAAGTGGTGTTTAAAGTTTCAAAGACTTACAACTCTTGAAGCGCTCAACCGATATGCTTAAGACTTGTATTTCTAGAATCTGTGTGCAAAAACCTTTGAAACGATGTGCATATCATCATCTGTTCCAATAGGTCCATTGATGAATATCGGTGATATGCACATCATTTTAAAGGTTTTAGCACAAAGTTTCCAGCAATATAAGTCTTAAGCATATCGGTTGAGCTCTTCAAGAGTTGTAAGCCGTTGAAACTTTGAATACCACTCTTTAAAAATCAATTAAATATATAATAATGAGTGTTTTAAACGAGTTATGCAGCCATTCAAATAAAAACTTCAATTGGTGTATCTCTGTATTTCATCGCTTTGAAACTATACTGTCGTATCTGTAATGTTATTTGAGTGAGATATATGCCAATATAGTTCAAAAGCTCCTATTTACCATCGTGCCATGAGGTCAAAGTATTTACGTCTTTGCCTTTACTTGTTTAAGATGCCATAAGTTAAACAATACATAGGTTCCTAATAACCCTTAGAGTGACTTTAGACTTGCCTAAAATTTTTCAGGCACGAGCACCAATAGTGAAAGTTCTCAAACCGTTCCACTGAAGAGTTAGATATCTATTTGTATAATTATTTTTCTAAAATTTTTAACTTTGATTATTGATTATTTGATCAACTTTTAATAAGATAAAATGTAATCAAAACTTTACTGACAACTTTTCATTTATTTTTTGTTAACCATACCTTTTTCGTTTAGACAGTACTTAATGACTCGTTGTTTGACACTTTTGGACACAAGTTTAGCAAATGAGAAAATTTTCTATAAGTTTACAACACAGATCACTAAATCTTAGAAACTTTAAAACAAAAATAATTATAAAATCTGTTGATAAGTTTGATCTGAAGCGACTAAAAATGAAATTCGTTTTAATGTTTTGTTCTTTATATCAAGCCTTTACTCGTTTATTAATACTTAATTTTAAGTCACAAGAATGGAACTCTCTTTGCCAAGTTCACAGTGGAGACCACGAATCTCCAATCAATAAAAATACTTTAAATGTAGTGGATTCTACTCTAAACATAAATTTTTAAAATTATGACAAATATTAGGTTGATTAATAAGTCTTTATCACTATTCAAACTTTATTAAGAAAAGTTTTTGATACAAAATTCATATTCTTTGAAAATTAGTTAGTAGCCTTCATCGCATTCAATTTCTCATCATATAGTCATAAAATATTTTTAACTTCTAAGAAATTTATAGTGAAGGATAATCCAAACAAGGATCAATCTAACAACTTTGTAAACAGTAAGGTTCAGAATAACGGACACACTGGTAATCAACTAAATGTGCTCTATAGGCCAAATTAAAACTTAAATAACTTCCAAAACTTGTCATTACTATAGTCCTCTAGTAATGAACAAGTTTTTTAAATGATCGTTTCGAAAATCTTTTAACATCTTACTTTGAAGCTCATTTTTGCTAACTCGTGAACTTAATTAGTATTTTATTACTCCAAAATTATTCTTTAAAACCTTTCTATCTTAACATATTGTAATTAATAACGTTTCACATGTCAATCTTATAACTAAACTTAATCGTTTTATTTATCAATTAGTGCAACAAAAACCTACGAAAACATGACGTTTGAAGTGAACTCAAATTTCATGAACATTTTTAATAGTTAGAATCTAGTGGCGTAACCCAGATTTATCACATTTAAATAAATTTCAGTATTTCTACGAACTTAAACCACCGTTTCTACCCGGAATTTTTAGTCAATATTTGAGCATTGATTTATTAATAATGAAAATCCTATCTTTTCTAAGCTTACATTAATTATTTTTGTGAAACTGTCAAAACTTCATTTAACTTATTGTTGAACATAATAAAAATTTTGACCATTTTCCATGATTCACCTCTTCAGCTCGTATTTAAACTTTAATTTTAAACATGACCTTTCTCAGTTTTACAGATGATTTCAATTTGTCAAATTTAGCAAAACAAAAAATACTTGATTCGGAAGTGAATCGAAAACTTATTAAGTAATGGGGAAAATCTAAAATATAACTTCTCTCAAATCTATATGTATATCTAATGCTTTTAATCTATCTATAGAAGCGTCAAAGGTATTAATCCATCAGAGTTCATTATAAAAAAAATTTATGTCAAGACTAATAACAAAGGGTCACTGGGGTGTAGTGGTCATGTAGTGGTCAGCGAGTCGAACCTTGGGGTGGAGGTCCCAGGTTCGAACCTCGTGGTCGCTATGCTTCTTTGACTGCGACATGCTGGCCCCATGTCCTCGGTTATAACCGCTTTTGGCCCGATGTGCATGCCCCGCCCGACCGCCTCGAAAAACTCACTCTGTAAATGGGGCTCGAGTGAGTCTCCCTAAGGGGAGTTGGGCTCGCGTTAGTCTCCCGAAAGGGAGGGAAACGCACGCAAACGAACGAACGACTAATAACAATCTGAAACGAGTATCCGCTTGCGATCATAAGAAATGAGGCGAAAAACTCAAAACAGTACTTTAAAACATTAAAAATAAAAATGAAATTTTGAAGTATGACCTAACTCATGGAAAAGTTATGAGACTTTTACTAAATTTTTAGAAGTATTATGTAATATGAAGTTAAGACAAGTTCACAATAGATGCAACGAATTTAAGACATTCTTAGAACCAGATGTTTAGAAGATATTAGCTTTCAAAACACAATCAACTATTCAATAATTTTGTTTGTATTCATTGTGAAAAAATACTTTATAATAAAACTAAACTTATGAATCATGAAAAAGATGACAATTTATACAAAAAAATGAAGAAATCAAGGAAAATGACTTATTAAAGCAATAAAATCACCTTTGGCTGAGGAGCAGACTTAATAGTAAATGCAATGAACATATATTTTGAATTACTCTGGCTTTTAAAATTTAATTTCTAGAAAGATGCATAATAAAAATACTTGTAATGAAAAAAGAGAAAATTTGCTTAAATATTCATATTTTATTTTCTAAATTTCACTACGCGATATTTTCTTTGCATCCCAACTAAAGACAGCCCAAATGATGACTGAACATCATCAGCGTTCGTATATTAGATTACAAATGATTATATCATTTTCGAAGATCAAAACTTTTCAGTATTTAAATCAACTATTTCAGTTAAACTATTTATGATATGAAGGCATAGAATTTCTCGTTCGTTCGTGTGTGTGTGTGTGTGTGTGTGTGTGTGTGTGTGTGTGTGTGTGTGTGAATACATATATCATATGAATTCAAATCAGTAAAATTGACAGTTCCCTATAATTTGTTGAAACATATTAATGACTTTAGGTTCTGTAGTCATTAGCAAATAAATTCATGTCAATTAAAGCAAGCCTTAATATAAATTTTAAATGAAATATATTGTCTATTTAATCACCTTTGTATCGATCGAATTTGTTGCACTAATGATTTAAATTACAGTCACTACTCTAACACATCAGGCGTCATTTTGAAATACTTAATGAATTTTTAAACTAAAGTACATTTATTTCTATGACGACATTTTTAAACCAAAACAAACCGAGATATCTACGAGAAATACCACATAATGTCAAGTGCATTTTGAGAAGTATATAAAGTTTTTTACATATAAACAGCGATTTTGAAATTCGAACATACCAGTTTGTCCTAACACAGATCTTTAGGAGATTCTCATTTTAAAATGTTTTACAAATGCATAGCTAAAACATTAAGTTTTACATTAAAAGTCTTATAGATTTTTGTTGAAACATGATAATTGAAAAACTTGTAATCTTTCTGTCAGATTCTAAACTAGCTATAGATTCTTTCTGCAAAATTCTGTGACTTAATTTGAAAATTAGCCGTAAATCTATGATTTTCATTTTGTGGATTGTAAAATCAGAGAGAATAGTATTACTTCAGTTTAATATTGTATGAATTCAAAACAAATTAAACCACTCTTAGAATAAAATTGACAGTTTCTATAGTTCGGCGAAATTAATAACTTTAGCTTCTGTAGATATTTGCAGATGAATTCATGTTAGTTAAAGTAAGATATAATATAAATTTTAAGCGAAATGTATAATAAAATTGTGTTAAGCAGGTACAAAAGATGAACCTTTACTTAATCATATTTTTATTGATCGAATTTTGGTCTTATATGCTAATAATTTAGGTTACAGTCACTAATCTAAAGCATTAGATGTAATTTGGAATATCTTATGAATTTTTAAACAAAATTACATTATTTCTATGGAAAATTTTTTGAAACCAAAACAAGCCGAGATGTCAACAAGAGATACCACAATGAAAAGTGCATTTTCATAAAACTTAAACCGCACAGTATATTCAGTGATCTACTTTCGAACAGTCGTGTGATTTGACTATTCATCTGAAATGCTAAATTTCAATAAAAACAGTTGTGTTAATCTAACATCAGACAATCAAATCGTTAATATAACTCAAAGTTCGAATGCATTCTTGATCGATATTTTATCGAATGTGTGGCCTCCGATCGTACAATATGATGAACAACTCATTATGAACAATACAGTTCTCATTTATCAATGGTGTGGTCCTCTTATTTTCATGATGCTAGAGTTTGCCAAACGAATAAAGGCCAAGTTATTAAGCTTCTTATCTATTAATTTAAAACATTAACTTGAAGTTTTTATCTGTTTTCATTCAAATTCTGAATATTATTCAATTCCAGTCTTAGATTTTACCCACAAACGAAAGATCTAATGGATCTTTACGAAGACTATATTACAAATGGTAAAGAACATCCACATATCGCGCTGTTCCCACTTGATCCGGCAACCATTGATGGCAACTTCGCTACTGTGGGAGGAAGAAATTCACGATACGTTGAATACGATGAAAAATCATGTGTTGTTTCGAGAACAATAAAGAGTAAGTAACAATTTTCGAGAGGAACTATTTAAGACTGATTTTTTTAACAAGAGAAATCTAACTTTTATAGTATACAACTAACATTATCATGTGATAAGCCGATATTAATTTTTAGTTAGTTCATTATACTAATACATTCTGGCCAGCCAGTTCAACCTTTTCTTGATTATTTCCCAGTCTCTCCCAGTCCTCAATAGATTAGGATTACTGGGACTAAAGGGGTGGAACAATAATAATAGAGAGGGATATTTGATAGCACATAACGACAGGAGTAGAAATATAACTAAAGCAGCTCCCACTTTACTTGCTTTGCCCATTTTGAGAATTTCTTTCATCCGATTTCTGAGTAGGTAGGTCATTGACGAGATCTAGTGATTTTTGTCAATCATTGAGAAAGATCAGTCCATATTACTTTCATAGATAATCCTCATTCATGAAATATGTTCACTTTGATTAACATCACTTCGAATTCATTTTTAAATAAACAGTTTGTAACAAAAATAAAGAACTACTTAAAAATTTTTTAAATCATTTTCATCTAATACCATCCCTTCTTGAAATTCCACCTATAACTACTGAGGATAGAAATTTTGATCGCATTTTAGACCTGCAAATGCTCTCTTTAATGAAATAGTCTCAAACAGGTTACACGTCCCTAAAGTTTATAATAATCCACAAAACTCTTTATTTATAAGATTTTAAAATATTATTTTCATCGATAGTAATCATTTAAATCAACTTAATTAAATTATGTATAGCCTTTTATATAATTTATACATTAAGGAAATATGTACTTTGAAGATATAATGTTTAGCAAGCGGCGTTAGTTAAAGAAACGGTTATTAAGTTTTCAAAATCATGCTGAAACTCTGCAACAATACAAACAAAACGAACATAAACATGATTTCGATTGGCTTTTAAAAACCATTACATACCTATATATTTATCAGTATCACTTGACAAACAAAAAATTCTCAAGCCACACCAACTTCCGACGAAGTCTAAGCTCCACCCAAAAAAATTGAGCCACGCCCATCAAAATGTCCTTAAATGTTCTTCCAAGTACACTGGTTAAGAATATGAAAACAGATTCTCGAAATTCCTTCTGGGGGTGGAGTATCGAGCATTCAAATTTCCGTATTTCGCGCATAAAAAATTACTTCAAATATTGTTTCAATGATATGATTCAACGAATTTCTTAAAATATTAAATGGTTAAATAGTTACACACAATTTAAAAATATATTTTGCATATTTCAAAAAGAACTGAGTTTATGCATGCAAATCATAAAGTTCAATTATTTTATTATATTTATTGCACCAATAAAATTTTCAAGATTTAATGAGCATATAAAAATAAAGATAAAAATCTAAAAAATTTTATCGACTGCTTTATTAAAATTTCCTCAGAGAACGGGGTTATGAATTTTTGAAGTTTCTGTATTTATCATCTTCATTCCATTTGTTTCGTTATCAGAAATATCAACCAGAATGGCGATAGATTCAGACGTTTTCTCAAAGACATGCATGCTTTATACCCATTCGATGCTGCACCTTGCTTTCAGCTGGCACTTTCAGCTGCAGTTCCGATCAATCCTCCATCAGTTCCTAGGATTGGTTTAGGTTCTGACAAAGAAATACAGTTTGACAATAATTTAGATTTCGAAGTTTGTAATTAAACTTGATAATCTTTCAAACATGTAAATAATTCTCGAAACTTTCTAAAATTTAAAATTTAAATACCCTATAAAATTAAAATAAAGTACATAAAATAAGCTCGATAAATTTCTTACGTTTCTAATCTTTATTTTGAAAAGCTTATTAAATCTTGAAATTTATATTGATGTAATAGATACAATAAAATGATCTTAATATTCTTAAATTGTGTGTAACTATTTAAATATTAATATTTAATATTTTATGAAATTCGTTGAATCATATCATTGAAACAATATTTGAAGTAGTTTTTTTTATAAGCAAAATATGGAAAATTTGAATATTCATAACTCCCCCCTCCCCAGAAGGAATTTCGAGAATCTGTTTTCATATTCTTAACCAGTATACTTGAACGAACATTTAAGGAAATTCTTGTGGGTGTGGCTCGAGACTTTTGTTTGCCAAGTGATACTGATGATAAATATATAGGTATGTAATAGTTTTGTCAGCTTCTCGGAAAAGTAAAAGCTAATCCATGATTTCTTTATCCTTAACTGATTCATGATCATGATGATAATGAAATCATGTTTCAAGTGAGGTACCAAAATGTTCAGCTCGGTGAACTGAATCCAACGATGTATCACACTTGGGGGTGCGGTGTCAGTAACTCCTTTAGACCCGAACCCTCCCTTTCCCCATTGATTTACTTTAATTTTGTTTATACAAATAAATGAGTACTTTATTGTGTATCTGTCTCTGACTGTATTAAACACTTTATACTTTCGCGGGAAAAACAGTTAGGTAAAACGTTTCTATAACAATAGGGGAGAAATTATTAATTACATTTTTGTTTATTCTTAAGTGCCATTACTTAAACCAAGTTATCGCCACTTCACTTAGGAGTGAAAAAGAGTTGTTGGTAAAACCAAAATCACTTTTAAGTAATGATTCTTCACTTTAACGCTCCTAAGTGAATGGTTGACTAAAGTGTTGTTGGCCTATACGTACCTATATCATGAAATCTTTTAGACACAACATATTATACTTCCAAAATTCAAGTCTAATTAAATTCTTGAGGGTTATGTGGTTTAAAATAAGAGCACTCTCAATGCTTATGCTGTTGTTATGAAGCATAATAAAGTTCATATCTAAATAAATTGAATTTTTCGTAAATGTAAATAGTGATGAACAAAATGAACGTCCAAGCTTTGGATGTGGACATCCAGACGTCCAAAGTCCACGTCAAAGTCTCGGATATCTGTTGAAGTCCATGTCTCAGGTCCACGAAACCTCCGAGACGTCTCGTATAAAGTCTAATGGAAAAACTAGACTTTTGCTCATACTTTGCTTATCGCTTTTCATTAATTCTTGACAAACTTTCATGTTTAATCAACTTTTACTAGTTTTTTTCAAGCGAAAAGTTAAAATATCTGCAAAATGACTCTAGATATTTAATGTATGCTTACATGTCTTAAACTTGCCCATAAGTTCAGATCTATAGTTATCTTTCATTAACTATGTTTAAAATATTCTTATTTATATTCATCATTAGAGGCTACTTAATAGTTCAAAAAGGTGTTTTATTTCTTTTGTTCATAAATCGTTAAATTTATTAAAATGGCAGAAAGAATCAATTTTAACAATAACAATTGAAGTTTAATTTTAAGCTCTAAAGTCCATGTCCAAGTTTCAGAGATCTGCTGAATCCATGTCTCAGGTTCACAAGATTATCGAGACGTCTTGTCCAAAATCTAACGGAAAAACGAGACTTTTGGACTTTTGTTCATCACTAAATGTTAATATACAGTATTAATAAAAAGTTTTACGTAATAGTACACAATTACTTTTATTACAAAAAGATTAAAAAGAAATTAAGAAGCAATTTTTGGTATATCCAAAAAGACAATAAGCGAACAATATTTTAATATTTCTTTAAAATAACAAAGAAAATTAAAATTTCATTTATTCTCTTCAGGTGAATGGCCGCTATTTAATTATTTCACATGTTTCGATGTTGAAGTCTATTGCGCGATCATGTTGTCCATTATTGTGATCCCATTTATGATATGCCAGAAGAGAAGAAGTTTCAAACCATTCTTCGAAATTATTTGGCAATATGCTTCAGTAATTCTTTCGGACTATTTCTCAATTAATGCAGTCGGATCTTACGAGCGATCATTTGCTGCAACTTGGCTCTTGGTCTGTAACATATTATTGGCTGCATTTTCAGGTCATTTCTGGGATCTTTTAGTTCGGAGTCAACCAATTGATAAAATCAATTCGTTGGAAGACTTGCACACAGAACCTCAATGGAAGGATAAAATCCTTCGAGTAGGTGATTATATGCAAGGCGCAGACTTTATACGAAACGATCAATCAGATATGGCTAAGGATTTCAAGGGTAGAACAATATTTGATGATCCGTTCGAATTTATATCGAAGCACAAAATGAATTACGACGAATTTCCCAAGATATATACTGGAAAGGAAGTGCTAATTTTGGAAAAACTGGTAGCTCATTACTTTAAAGGAACGTATATAGACTTCAGTAAACATCAATTGAGAGAAGGATATGATTATCATATATCAGAAAAAGGCCTCGGAATGATACCTTACTTCATAGGATACGGTTCGCGATTTAATAGCACGATGTCTAAGAAATTGGATGATTTGTAAGTTGATATAAGTTTTCTCATATCAATGCATTTTATTCGGCAAAATTTCGTAATTTGACTGAAGTTTGATGGTTTCTGAATTTTCCATTCCATAAAATAAACATTATTCATAATAATGTATTACGAGTAGAGAACTGGTGATTGTGAAATGGAAAGATCTAAATAGGGTCAATAAATATACTTTGTATATTAGAAACATTTTAGCCAAGCGAAATTTCTAATCATAGTTTCAAGTCTACAAGGTGGAGTAATACGCTCGCTAACCAATTCAGCTCAATTAGAGGATTTAGTTTTACATCGGTTCCTATTTTTAAAGATATAATCAAAATTTTTTAATTATTTATTTTGTGATTAATGCTTATTTATCGATGAGTGCGGTTATCAAGTAATTTAGATATAGACATGTTTTAAAATTAATTGCAAAGTATGACTAAACTTTTAAAAACGAGAATCCATTAGTATATCGATGTTTAAGTTAGTGAGCGAGAAAAATTAAAATATAAAGCTTAACGAAAATGGCATTCTTCCAATATGTGATCTGAATATAATGACTAATATGTAATCGAAATGAGTCAAAATTATAAATAAAATTCAAATTTCGTTGAATTCATTTATTAAAATTGTTTATTAAAAAGATGCTATTCAGGAAGTTAAGAGTTCACTAATATCTTCGATTGGGCACATAAAAGTACTATCTCGCGGATTAACTGAATGCCACCGAATCTCAACTAAATGTTGGGGCAGTAATTCTGGAGAATTTCCGTGCAATTTTCTTATGATCTGACGGCAAAAGTTTACGATCTTTAAAAAATTAAGCAGCTGTTTCTTTAGTTGGTCTAATTTGATAAAAATTGTGAGCTAAAATTTTATGCTACTTTACTAACAATTGTTATGACTGGGTATAAACCCAATATCTTAACTTACGAATAAGTTATTAATTATGATTTTAAATTTTTATTAGGCCATTTATTATTCATGTCATGTTATATTGCATGTCAAAGTTTAGAAAGTATCACAAATCACATATCGGAGTGTAAAAAGTTTACCAGATCACGTATTGGAAGAATGCCACGAAAATAATAAGTTGGAGTTTCTCATATATCATTATACTAACTCAAAATTGACCCAACTGTAATATTCTCTAAACTTTAATTTCGAACAGAAAATTCACAATTTGGGTAAATCCGGGCTAATGGGTCTAAAGGGGTTCCCGACCCCGCACCTCCAAGTATAATACATTATTGGATTCAGTTCATTGAGATGAAAATTTTGATACTACACTTTACTACTTCCAACCCGAACCTGACCACTTCTGA
Organism: Archegozetes longisetosus; assembly: GCA_018873245.2. Lineage (NCBI taxonomy): Eukaryota > Metazoa > Arthropoda > Arachnida > Sarcoptiformes > Trhypochthoniidae > Archegozetes > Archegozetes longisetosus. Next base: position 4,209,998 of record JAEMBT020000007.1, read on the forward strand.
CCACCGAGACCTACCCCCCTCGAAAATGGGTGAACCTGGCTTTACCAAGTTGTTACCCAAGCCAAACTTGATTTAATATAAGGTATAATAGGTTAAGTCGCGAAGCGACCTAACTTATTCTCCCTTAATCTATATCAGGTTTGTTTAGGTTACGACTCGAGAATCCAGGTTTGTCCATTACGAGGCACTAAACCAAACAATGATGGATACCTCGAGAACTACTTGAGATAATTTGTCAAGTGAGGTATCAAAATGCTCAGTTCGATGTCCTGAGTTCAATGATATATCACTTGGCGGAGTCAGCCACTCCCATCGGGAGTTATCGAGAAGTGGTCAGGTTCGGGTTGGAAGTAGTAAAGTGTAGTATCAAAATGTTCAGCTTGACGAACTGAATCCAATGATATATCACTTTGGAATGGGAGGTCGGTAACCCCTTTAGACCCATTAGCCCGGATTCATCCCATAATTTAAATCTTAATATTTTGATGATATCCAAGAAAAATTATGGTTTTAAACTTATTGGATTTTTGCTTAAATTTTAAAGGAAATATTAGGTTGTCAACTATGAAATGTCGTTTTTTTAATGAAAGAAAAATGATTAATTATTTACAAACTAATTAAGTTTAATTAATTATGTAATCGCCCTCATTATCCACTACTTCCTTCCACCTTTTGACCAAATTTTCGATCCCCAGCTTGAAGAAATCGGTGGTCTTTGAGGCGATAAAATCAGAGATGTCTTGTTTGACATCCTCTTCATCTTCGAACTCCTCTCCTGACAAATGATGTTGAAGTGACCGGAATAAATGGTAATCCGAAGGAGCAGTATCCGAACTATACGGAGGGTGGGAAAGGACTTCCCAACACAACTCGCGGATCTTTTGTTGGGTCACTCTTGTAATATGTGATCTGGCGTTGTCATGATGAAAGATTACTCTTTTCCTATTGACCAGTGATGGCCGATTGTGAACCAGTGCGGCATTCAGTTGGACCAGTTACTGACAATAAACTTCAGCCGTGACCCTTAGGTTCGGATCCAGGAGTTCCCAATACACCACACCTCTCATGTTCCAACAAATGTGGAGCATTATCTTCTGTTGATGTAATCCGGGTCTCGAGGTCGGGACAGGT